>CM070833.1:6150564-6225564 GCA_036326025.1 Chrosomus eos
TTTTCGATCTTCCCCATTCATGTTCAATGGATGGTCATTTTTGACCAATATAAGCTCAGATCAATATGGCCTACAATCAGTCAGTTTAAAAAATAAATACAAATCCTGTACTAATTGATATAAAACAAGTTGACAGCTATTGAAGCTATTTGTTTGGTAGGCCAGTCATTTTTTACTGGGAATACCACAAGTGTGACTTTGTGCCATTGTGGACAAGATAAAAGCAAACAAACCTCCTGGATGAACATTAAAGCACACTAGTGTGATAAATTGTACAGAAAATGAAAAAAAATTATTCAATGTTGTCAAAAATACCCACAAATAATGCTTAAAACTAGGGATGCACCGATACCAATGCCGATACCAGTACTCGGGTGTCGGCCCGATACTGTGCTCATGTACTCGTAAAACTACCCCGATACCACTTTAATGTTTTCTAAAAACACATGGAAAGCGTGGCCACACCGTTTCCGTAAAATGTTTCTCCTTCTTTCCACAAGCGCTTGCGATCCCGTGGCGTCTGTCGTTGTTATGCAACCATGAACAGAGGCACGCCGGGAAAAACGAGCGTGCCGCACCGCATGCTTCTAGTTTGCGGCGCGTCTACATTTGAAATAACAAATTTGCATGCACAAAAAACACGAAATGTGAACGGCCCCTTATGGCAAAGTGACATTAGTCTAACCTCTCATCAGTTGAGCAGGGAGTCGGAGGAGGAGTAATGTCAGCCGTTTGGAGATATTTTAAGACAGGCGATGATGATAAAAGTAGACTGCAAACTATGCTCTGCTAAATAGTCAAGAGGAGGGGTGAGAAATAGCTCCTTTAACACAAGCAATTTGATTATACAAGTTGTACAGGCCTATTTACTTTGTTACAGTCAGAAAGTGAAAAACATCTGATGAAAATAGAAACTGTAATGGTATTATTAAAGTAACACCAAGTAACTTTTCCTCTTCGGTCGCCCTACTGGTTGGAAACGAAATTGTCCATTGCCGCTGTCGTAAATAATTTAGCCTACCGTCGCCCGCACGCTCCATGTTTATCCAGCACCGGCTTTAGAATGAACGATGTCCACACACAAAGGTATGTTACATGATTTCATGAAAGGATGATGTATTGCGACATCAGAAACGAAGAAAAACGAAATAATGACTATTGTAGCGCTTGCCGTAAAGCAGTCGAATTTTGTAGTTCTTTTTGTGGTCGGGTTCCTACCCGAAACCCGAAGTTACATAGTGCCAGTAAAAGCGAACAGACCCCGTCAGGCTATGGCAGACGTGTCATTTAACTTATTTTAAGTTGATGTACCATCACAAGGGTCTTGGAAATATATTATGAAGGTTGAAAAACGACATAGTGTTTCTTTAAGTACTCATATCGGTACTTGGTCGGCATGTACCCAAATGTAAGTAATTGTACTTGGTCTGAAAAAAAGTGGCATCCCTACTTAAAACCGAAAAAAACTCGAACACAACATGTGGATGTACCTGGTCTAATTGTGCAAAATGGCTGTCTTCATAATGATTTTCTAAGTGAGCTGACACAAATCCCTCCAACCACCTGTCATTCTCTCAGTATTTGTAATCCCCAGTTTTCACAATCCAGTCAGTTCCCAATGGATAAATTCAAGTCCCCTCCTACATTTTTCAAAATTTTACTTAGAAATGTTAAGGAAGTAAAATTGGTTTCAAACTACATTTCATGTTGAGTAATTGGTTAATCATTTTGTCTGAATACACAAATTTCATATAATACGTATATATAATTTTATATACAAAACTTAGAGCAATAACCCACTCCATGCTATGTTTTGCCTATTTCTTTTTTTCTCATTGTTTTGAGTGGCTTATTGCTTTTATAAAATGTGTGTAATTACCTGATATAAGATGCCAATGTTTAATAAAATGTAAATTTTTGCATGTGGCAGACACTTTTATCGATAGTGACTTGCATTCAAGGTATACATTAGTTCATGAATTCCCTGGGAATGCTTTATATTAATCATAATAATTATTCTAGCAAGTAATATTCATTAGAGTAGGCTGTTGCCAAGCAATGTATGTTGCGCATTAATGCAACTGCTTAAATAGCATCTCATCCGATCAGAATTAAGAGTCAAAACTATTTTAGAAAACAAGTTGTGTAACTTTAAGATCAAAGAGCAAAATCACCCCTCGCCAAAATCACAAGTGATGGTTTCAGTCTGGTTAAGTGACGACACCCAGGCCTGCAGAGACAAAATATATACCGCCTGCCTGGGTTGTTTTTCTTCTTCTGTGCAGTCCATTTCACATAGATGACAAAGATCCCCCAATATCCCACTCATCTGCTCACATGAAAGCGTAGATGGTTAAGTAATTGATTCTCGTGTATGGTTGAGTCTGTGTTTACATGCATCAGCAGAGCTCTGAGCTGGTTAACATTACTGTAGAGTCTGGGATGGATCTGTGTGTGTTAAATAAAGGAGCTCAGAATTGGACAGAGTGAACACTGATGTCATCCACTCTATGAAGTAAACAGTAGCTAAATGCTAGCAGGGGGGTTTGTTTTGCTATGTTTCTATAAACTCCCAGCATGCTGTTCCACTCTCATTGTAGTGTTCACTCACATTCTACCTGTTCAGTAACTTCAGTCATTGAACAATCTCGATCGATCACTAATCAGAACATTTGGGGAAGATGTATCCCAATGGCTGTGGCGGATGAGCAGAGAGTTCTAGTTTGTCGCACACAGCCAAAAATAAGAAAGAAAAAGAAACACAGAGACGGAAAACAGAAGTGTTAAAAAGTGTGTTTGCTTTAGTAACAGTTGCCAAAATAAGAGTCTGGGATGAGAGAGGATATTTTTAACCCGTTGTTTTTTGAACCAATATAATATAATTTGCAACCCAAACTTATTTCTGTAAGAAATTTTTCAATGAAAAAATGTAAGGTGGGGCTTGAGTGTATTTGCAGAATTGGTCCGAAGTGAGCGTTGCATATTAGAATGGAGTGAGGTGATTGAACAGGAGAGTTTTTTAATGACGGATGTAGTGTGTCCCAATTCACATATTTGTGCACTTTTCTATGTCGTTTTGTAGTATAAACTCTGCAAGGAGTGTGTTCACACTGAAAATTCCAAAAAGAATGTTGGACACTTTATGCACTCAACTGTTGCAGCTTTAATTGCGTAGCAGAGGGGGAGGGGCTATCAGATTCTGATGTTGAATGACAAAATAACCTTACTTTGTAATACACTACACAGTTGAGTACAGTGTATAAGTACATAGTGAATAAGTGCATAGTGTATAGTTTGTCACACAACTTTTTTTTACTAGCAATAATGTGCATTGATGAGTCGATAACAATTAAGTGTAATAATGGGTATTGAGAAATACCCTGGTCCCACCAGACTCTCGTACATTTCATTTGTACATAGAGTCTGGCACCGCTCCATTGACAAGCGTTAACTTCCTTGTAGGCGGGTTCTCTATTGAAGACTAAAACTATTGGATCTGCCCAGAGTCACTCTATCTGCCATAACCAATACGTTTGGTCGTGACATGTATTTTCCCGAACGCCGTGGGGAGGATGGCCACCAACAAAACTAAGCAAAGATTGTTCTTGCTCCGGCTTTAACTTCTAGATTTTCGGCAGCGTTCAACGCCGAAACCAACGAATGGCTTCGCTCGCGTCTTTCTGCCATTACTGAACTACAACTCAAAATAACGCACGAGTCGACATCATCGTCATCGTTCTCAGCCACTCCCTCTGTTCGCTGATTGGCCCGGTAAAAAATCGATCGGAGAAAACCAAAGTCTACAGCAGAATCCCAGACGCAGTACTGAAGGAAAATCAAAATTGAGCGGAAGTACGAAGGAGGGTGGAGTCAGGCTAATTGAGAAAGTGAATAGGCTCAGTTTTGATTTGGTGTAGACTTTCAACAGTTACAGATATTTTTTCCTTTCTTTCTTAAATACAAGTTCTGAATTCTGCTTATTCTGTTTTTAGAGTCAGAATTGCTCAGATATCAAAACACGGCTGTATTTACTATTGTGAATATGCAATATACAACAATATACTGTTTGTTCGACCATAAAAAGAGAAACCAAAGTGAATCAGTTAAAGAGCCTAAACCATTAACCCCAGGTTTCATAGACAAGGCTTAAGTCTATCAGTAATGTTTTTTTTCAAAGGTACGTTTACAAAAGCTACTTAAATGTCCTAATTGAAGTGAAGCATAATCCTGGCTTAATCTAAGCCCTGTCTGTGAAACCAGGCCTATGTTATCCAATTTATCTAAGTTTTTCAGATATCCTACAGATTGTGTACGTGTCGTGTTCGTGTACATAAACAAAATCACAAGCTGTCATGCTTTTGGAGCATTGAGATATACATTTCATATACATTTCATATTTCATATACATGCATTTTGTATATGCAATCATACTTTATTTTAGAGCATTTGCTGTGTACTATATGTTTTTATAAGGGTTTACAGTAAGTCTAATAAGTATAACGATAAGGCGATCTGAATAAATGAAAAACTATGTGTGGTATGTACATTTATACAGTATGCACTGCAAAACATACTTTTCTTACTAAGTATTCTTGTATTGTTTCCAGTCCAAATATCTTAAAATACTTGAATCAAGATGCATTTACTAAAGTAGTAAAATGACATATGATATTATGTCTTGTTTTCTGGGGAAATAAATCAAAATTAATCTTAAAACAAGCAAATTATCTGTCAATGGGGTAAGAAAAATAATCTTAATTCAAACAAAATCAAGATTATTTTTCTTAACCATTGGCAGATAATTTTGCTTTTTTTTAAGCAACAAATCACTTAATTTTTAATAATTTCCCCAGAAAACAAGACATAATATTATATGGCATTTTATTAATCTAGTAAATGCATCTTGATTTAAGATTTTTTTTATACTTGGACTCTGGAAACAAAACAAAAATACTACTTAAGAAAAGCATTTTTGCAGTGTGTTTACCCTGGATATTATATATATTATATATAAATATACAGAAATATATAAAATATATATATATATATATATATATATAAATTATATATACTAAATCAATTGCAATGTTTAACAGTATTTAAACAGTATTTTACAATGTTTAAACATTTACAGTATTTATTAAATTCAGAAGTTTTTCTAAATTCCAAACTGAAGCTCAACTTCATTGGAAAAAGACAGAAAGGAGACGCAGGCCTATGCCACACAGAGCAAAAAAATATAATAATATTTTTAATATTTAGTATTTTTGTCTTGTTATCCAGTACAAATATTTACATGCTTAGACCTTGAGAAGCAAAATTGCATATTAAGACAATTATTCAGATAATAAAGCTTATTTTTCTTACCCAATTGAAAAGTTTGATATTGATTTATGCGTAAATCTAAATAACTTTGCTGAGGTTTAGGAATAAAACAAGAACATTTGCCTTTAGGAATAAACTTAATTTAAATACATTCTGCTTTTAAGTAAAATTTTCTTGTTTTAATGATGCTTAGATATTTCACTGGAAAACACAAGACAAAAATACTTAAGAAAAAGATTTTTCGCAGTGCAAATGTACGTTGATGTCTCGTAAAACGGTTCACATGCAAGCGAAAGAGTGAGTGTGAGAAAGAAATTTGAAGGAACAAGTGTGTGTGTGTGTGTGTGTGTGTGTGTGTGTGTGTGTGTGTGTGTGTGTGTGTGTGTGTGTGGTGTGCGCGTGTGTGTGTGTGTGTGTGTGTGTGCGTGTGTGTGTGGCGCGTGTGTGTGTGTGTGTGTGTGTGTGTGTGTGTGTGGTGTGTGTGTGTGGGGTGTGTGTGTGTGTGTGTGTGTGTGTGTGTTGTTGTGTGTGTGTGGTGTGTGTGTGTGTGTGTGTTGCGTGATAATCTGATGCAGACTCTGTTTGCTTCTGCTGCTCACCAGCAACCACAATGAGGTCACACCTGTTGCACTGAAAAAGCAGTCTAAAACACACACACACTAAATATATAAATATATATGAACGTATCTATACAATCCTGCATACTTGCATTTATAGACGCATACATAAACACAACCACATTCACTAGAGTATGGATCTGCTCACAAAAATAATGCAATGCACAATGTAAAAATTATTCATTTTGTGATCATTTACGTGATCATTTACGTAGGTCTAGGAACACTAATGCATCAATACGATTTTTCTTATTGTTTAAATCAAGAAGCACAGCAGATGAGCTGGACTCGCATGCAGTATTTGAGTTCAGCCTTAGCCTTTACTGAAAATTATTTTAAGGTTCAGTCAAATTTACTTTCTTAACAGCATGCACTGGCTATGAATTATTAAGATGGTTGCATACCTTTGACTGTTTGCACAGTACTGTAGTTGATTTTGTTGTCATATTTAGTAACTTCTTGTCTTGTGGTGCCAAGATAAGCTTGTTCCTCTGAGTAAAAAATAAATAAAAAAATCTGTTTTTGGTCAGTTGACTTTTACCGTTGTTACGTTTCATATACCAATTTTTGAGCTCTGGTGTGTTGTTGTTGTTGTTGTTTTTTTGTCTTATGATTTTTGAAAACATGAGATGATATATTATTGAACAATATTAAATGTCAAAAATTATATTTATAAATGAAACAATTTGCATAGAACCCATGGATTCAACTTAGATCTTTTTGGAGTTACTTAATATGAACAGTTAATTGATTTGATGACAAGTATGACAATTTAACATTTAAAACTCAGTCAAAGGCATTTACTTCTAATTCACCCAAAAATAAAAATTCTGTCATCATTTATTTACCCTCATGCTGTCTCAAACCTGCAAGACTTTCTACTGTGGAACATAAAAATAAATACTGTCCATAAAAATAATGTTAGAGAGTCAAACAGCATTGGAGCCCAAAGTTCTTCAAAATATCTTCTTTTGTGTTCCAGAAGACAGAAATGCATTTAGGTTTGGAACAACATGAGAGTGAGTAAATATTGACAGAATTTCCAATTTTAGGTTGGTTAACTATCTTTTTAATGATTGAATTCAACTCAAAAGCCATGCAAACTGATGCCTTCAGGTTTCCACGAACACCTCATTTACAGAGTGCAACAGGGCTGGGTAAAAAAAAAATCGATTCTCATTTTTACGAACCGATATCGGTTCTTAAATCCCAAGAATCGATTAGTCTATCCTGTTTTCCGTTGATGAATGACCTGGGCCCGGTTTCCCGATAACGCTCACTCTTAGCGCGCTAAGAAGACTCTTAAGGTATAACTTAACTGAAGGTATACCATTTCTAGGCGTGTTCCCCGAACTATACCTTAGAAAGCTGCTTAAGATATACCTTCTTACGTGCGACGTTACCGGGTGCTGTCCGTGGCGATGGTGCTGAATCTGTTGATATCGATGACTCGCGAATCAATTATTCTCTCGTACAGGGGCTGTTTATGTGAGAAAACGCTGTTCTTTATAAAAGAAGCACTTCAGAAATAGTTGAAATTGCATTTACAAGGACTCATGGGATATTCTAAAAAATTATCCAAACTATAACAGCCTATAATAGCCTTGCCTACATATTTTAAAATTGCATCATATATTGCTGCCATAATAACCATTTAATTTTTTTATGTGCTTTCTTCTCTTTCCCATTTTTGAGGTGAGCTACGATGAAATATTGCTCTTGTAAATACTTTCAAACATTTCAGTAATAAAAGTGGACGTCATAGCTACGGTGCACGGTAGTGATCAAAAAGGATTTAAACAGTGAATTTTGAATCTCTTCTTGTAAACTCAGAGATGTGGATTCAGACGGCAATTAAATTACCACACGACCTGTTGGTCAAAAATCAGTAATTTGGACAGAGATTTTTACGCGGGTTGGGTGAGAAAAAACACTGATATTATGGATTCGGACGGCACTAAAATGACTTACCCCTGTAAATGTTTACAATATTAGCGTCCGAATAGGACTTAACTGACAGTAGCCTATGCTTTCACTAGCCTTTAAAAGCGCTCTTTAATTAAAATAAATTTATAAAATTTTATTATATATAATAGGCTAATATAATTAAAATTCTAACAACAATCAGTGTAATGACAATTTTATTCTTTGCATGAAAACACTTGAATTAGCCTAATTGAACACTGTCTGTGTGTATTAAAACTTCAGAATTATATTCATATAGACATTTAACAGTGATAAGGTACAGCTAAGAGTGGTCCAGACCAACCTTCCGAAAGTATGACTTACAGAAGGTATACTTAACTAAGAACGTTTCGGGAAACACGTATTAACGATAAGGTACAGCTTAAGGTGTAACTTAAGAACGACGTAGCGTTAAGAAGGTTTCGGGAAACTCAGCCCAGGACATTGTAGCTCGCCTCCCATCCAATAAATCGCAATAGGCTTTGTGCTTTGTTACTTTTGATATGAAACAAAGTCTCCGATTTCAAAGTCATCGCAGTAGCGCCTCAGTTCAAGAGAAGCGTCAGCGCTGATCGCACGTGAACGGATCATCTCCTCCGCTTTAGTACCAGTTACAGCAACAAATAAACATGAATGAGCATCTGAAGGTATGTTTAAAGACACAGAACATCAAGTTACGTCTACATTAATCTGGATAGATTTTTCCTTGAGAAAATGTACTGTCTGATATATATCCAACATAATCAAACGAATCGAAATCAAATCGAGTCGCAAGCTTGTGAATCAAAATCGAATCAAATCGTGAAAATTGTGTCAATACCCAGCCCAAGTGTGCAAGCATGTGGACACAAGCATACATCATGCATGCATACACATGCATAGGTGTACATAGTGGAGTCAACATTTGAATCCTGCCACAGTTTTCAGGGTTGAATTCGACATGACCTTACATAACACTAGCAGAACTCCAAAGCAAAGTAAAGCTCCATCAGTTGGAGCTACAGAAAACATTTATCACATTATGCTCTGAAGCGTTCATGGCAGAACTTAAGGACACTGAGTGCTTAGATTTACCAATGCAGCATGTAGGACATGCAAAAATTCAGATGTCTGCACAGAGTTTATTAATTTCATAAACACATGGTTCGTGCTCCTATAAATTGGTACTTCACTACGCTGGAGCACATTCAAAGGCTTTCAACTCCTACACGTTACCCTCTCGGCCCCTGAAAATATCAGCATCCATGGCAAGAACTGAATTCTGTAACCAGATAGTGAGGGTCTGGATATTGGACAGGGAAGAGCGTAATGAAAACTGCATGAGGGTCTCAGCGGAGGGTCTGGCTTCTGTGTCTAATTTAGCTCAGAACAATTCCTATTTATAAAGCACATGGCTCTGTTGTGGGACTGGAGTTGATTAGGGAAATGTCCCAAGTAAGGGGGAGTGTTTTGCAGAGATTTCTATTCACTGGTCCTGAAGCTAGTGTTCAGAGCTGGGTTTCCCGAAACCTTCCTAACGCTACGTCGTTCTTAAGTTACACCTTAAGCTGTACCTTATCGTTAATACGTGTTTCCCGAAACTTTCTTAGTTAAGTATACCTTCTGTAAAGCATAATTTGCCTTCCCTTATCACTGTTGCAGGTCTATATGATTATAATTCTGAAGTTTTAATACACCCAGACAGTGTTCAATTAGGCTAATTCAAGTGTTTTCATGCAAAGAATAAAATTGTCATTACACTGATTGTTGTTAGATTTTCAATTATATTATCCAAAGGTACATCAGCTGGGAAACCATTAAAGGCTTAATATCTATTTAAATGGAATGATTGTGTTGGGGAGTTTGCTCAAACTATGGCAGCGATACAGCGAATAGTTGTTCTAAAAGACGGCGGCGTCTGCGGAGCGCTTTCAAAGGCCAGTGAAAGCACAGGCTACTGTCAGATAAGTCTTATTCGGATGCTGATTGTTTCTCATGAGCTCGTATGGTATTTTAAACATTTACAGGGGTAAGTCGTGATTTTATTGCCGTCCGAATCCATAATGTCAGTTTTTTTTCTCACCCAACATGCGAAAAAATCCCTGCCAAATTACCTACTGTTTTTTGACACACAGGTCGTGTGGAAATTTAATTGCCGTCTGAATCCACACCTGAGTTTACAAGAAGAGATTCAAAATTCACTGTTTAAATCCTTTTTGATCACTGTTGAGCACCGTATGTAAGATGTACACTTTTATTACTGAAATGCTGTAAAGTATTTACAAGAACAATATTTCATCGCAGCTCCACCTCAGCGAACAAAAATGGGAAAGAAAAGAAAGCAAGTAAAAATGTAAATGGTTATTGTGGCAGAAATATATGATACAATTTTAAAATATGTAGGCTACGGCTACGCTACTATAGGCTATTATAGTTTGAATTATTTTTCATATTATCCCATGAGCCCTAAAAAATTTCAATGCAATTTCAACTATTTCTGAAGTGCTTCTTTTAGTGAAGCAGCCCCTGCATGAGTGAATAATTGATTCTCGAACCATCGATATCAACCAATTCAGCACCATCGCCACGGACAGCACCTGGTAACGTCACACGTAAGAGGGTATATCTTAAGCAGTTTAAGAAATGGTATACCTTTATTTAAGTTATACCTTAAGAGTCTTCGTAGCGTGCTAAGAAACAACGTTATCGGGAAACGCTAATGGCCGTCAGGGCATCTAATGGCCGTGATGAAGGAGAAATGTTCTCCTGTAGTCCCTCTATATTTTCTGTTAGAGTTTTTACAGTTGCATTCTATTTTCTGAGAGGGTATTTAAGGGGCTGTAATCCTAGATTTTATGTACATTTGCATTTATTATTTTTGCAGACGCTTTTGTCCAAAGTGAATTTAAATATGCGGGAACGGGTTTGAAGATGTCTTGAGTTGTTTGCTTTGCCGTTTCTTGACAAATTCTATTCAGACCTCAAATTGTTTCTTTGCTGTACCTTCTTTTAATGAACAGTTATACTTGGCTGAAGATATTAAATTTGAAGTTACATTTATACTTTTTAAAACTGTAAATAAAGGATAAAGTTCTAAAACCGACTTCCTAGGTTGTCTATGAAAGCCTGTGGAGTGATTTTTATGTTCAGGACTAGGGAAAATCAAAAAGATGTGACATTTACACACGCTCCCGAATGCCTCACTTCCATCCAATGGAATTAATGCTTATACAATGTTCAGAACAGTGTATCACTGCAAACGCATTTCCAACTTCTTTTTACTTTAAAGTGAACTTCGCTGTGAGTATATCCAATGCAGTCTCATGAAAGTGCGTATCAATACCACGAATGTCATTTCTCGTGCCATTTACACGCCAAAAGTGATTTTTGCGTGCATATGCTACGCACTGAAAATCACTTGGGTAGGATTAGGGGGAGGGGGGGATGGAGGTGCGTGCGTATTACACGCCGTAAAGTGCGTATCATATGCACGCGAAAACTGATTTTGGTGTATAAATACCAGGAGAAATGACATTCGTGGTATTGATACGCACTTTCATGAGATCGGGCTCGTATATCAGGACTTTGAATGATGTTCAGTCTCTTGTACGTTACGTGTACACGAGCAATAAGTTGCTGGCTGCAGTTTAGTTAACGCTCACCATTGCTAATAACAAGGGTTCTCTTACGAGAGTATCTCTCGTACTGCGTAATATCTTACGCTATGGGGAAACACTCTTTCCTCGAGATATTGAAGCCAAAAATTATCCTTAATTTTTTTAATCATGCAAAACGCTTTTGCAGCAGCAAGCAGACAAGGGCGAAACAGCTCGCGCGCCCATTGGCTGCCTCGCTGGAAAAGCTGCAGCCTATCGAGTGAAGGCACTGCGTGACGTAATGACGAATGAAGACGCTTCGCGCTCATTTCGTCATGTCCCGCCAGTATAGGCGTGGTCTCGCCCTGTAAATACCCCTCGATAGCTGTATTTCTCTGATTTTTCATTCTTCACGCGAAGCTCATGCATCGCGGGATCCAGAGTGAGAAGCCGCGCCGTTGACTTGTAGCCTTCTCAGCGGGACGTGCCATCTTCTGAAGTCGCTGGCCCAGCCGCCTTCAACTGCCGTACCTGCTGCGCTTTCCGGCGTACTATATCCTTTTACTCTGCTAAGTGTGTGTGTGTGTTTGCTTACGTGACGCAACACCCATTTCTACTGTTCTAAAAGAGCTGCGTCTTTTTAAAGATGCTTTCCTGTGGTTCTTGCCGAGCCCCACTCAGCGACGAGGACCGCCACGTCATCTGCGTGTCCTGCCTGGGTGAGGATCACGCGGCCACCGCGCTCGCTGACGGCGGATGCTATCATTGTAAACGCTTGCCTATGGTGACTCTGCGGACTCGCCTGGCGTCGTTCTCCGAGCCCGCATCCCAGCCCGCCGTGATGCCGCGCCGCAAGAAGCGCCGCGCCCTGCGCGCTCCCGAGCTATTTCCAGCCCGCCAAAGCTCGCCGGTTCGCCCGCCAGCTTCGCCGGCTTCGCTCGAGTCGCTCCCAGACGGACAGCGGCCGCCGTCTGCCGCCGCGTCCGCACTTGAGCTCGACAAACTACCGGAGACGGCATTGAAACTGAGCCGATGCGTCCGCTCTCTCAAGCCGTGGATTACATCGGCCTGAATGGTGAGATACATTTGTGGCTAACGCTATCCGAGATGACGGAAGCTGAGCGCTCCGTGTTCCTCGACGTTCTCGCTCTGCTGGACGCCGCCCCCCTCAGCGCGGGCCCCGGCCGAGGATTGAGATAGAGCCCGAGGTCTCAAGGCCTTCCTAGTCTCTCTAGGAAAGGGACGGTGTTCAGTTCCCGCTGCGGCCGGATTTTCACCAAAACTTCTCGCTCGTTCAGTTCCAAGCAATGTGACTGTTCCAGTGTATTTCGCAGTGAGCAAGCTGGTTCCACAGCCCGCTTGCCTGCGCACAAAGGCCGCCGTTTCGGCTAACTAGCAGCGCCGCCAGGCCCGAGATCAAACACCGCGCTCTCGCTCTGCTGGACGCCGCCCCCCTCAGCGCGGGCCCCGGCCGAGGATTGAGGTAAAGCCCGAGGTCTCAAGGCCTTCCTAGTCTCTCTAGGAAAGTGACGGTGTTCAGATCCCGCTGCGGCCGGATTTTCACCAAAACTTCTCGCTCGTTCAGTTCCAAGCAATGTGACTGTTCCAGTGTATTTCGCAGTGAAGCAGCCGGTGTCTCAGCCCGCTTGCCTGCGCACAAAAGCCGTTTCTATGGCTACCCAGATAAATCCAATAAAGAGTGCATTTTCTGGTGTTCCGGCCACGGCCGATGGTGTTACGAGTGTTGTAAGAATGCCCACGTCCCAGTGCCCATTCCCACACCCAGACACAGCCCGCCACGGTGCAGGGCTAGCACAAATAAAACCAACTCATGTTGGTTGTGCAGAAAATGTGGTGAACGCGCCCATACAATGCCCGCTTACACTACACGATGCGTGTCCCTTGGTTTCTGTAAAAACGAAACTAACACACATTTAGTCGGCGCGAGCCGACAGTGTTCTCAGTGCAGTAAATGTGCCCGCTGTTCCGCATTTCCTCACTGACACGCCGAATCCCACGGGATTCACCCCCGCTCGCTTTCTATGCACAACCCGTCACAGAGAAGCTGAGCGCGGCCAGGCTGCCCGCTGTGATTAGCGCGCACCTCGCACGCTGTGAACACAGCGTTGATTCAGTCGGCGCGAGCCGAGCATTCTCCGTGCAGAAAATGTGCCCGCTGTCTCGCGCCCGCATTTCTCACAGACACTCCGAATCTCACGGGATTCACCCCCGCTCGTCTTCTCTGCACAACCCGTCACAGAGAAGCTGAGCGCGGCCAGGCTGCCGGCTTTGATCAGCGCGCGCCTCGCACGCTGTATACACAGCAGTGATTTAGTCGCGCGAGCTGACAGTATTCTCAGTGTAGAAAATGTGCCGCATTTAGTAAATGTGCCCACATTCCCTCACACGCGCCGAATCCCACAGGATTCGCCCCGCTCGCTTTCTCTGCGCGTCCCGCCATAGAGAAGCTGAGCGCGGCCAGGCTGCCCGCTGTGATCAGCGCGCCCCCCGCCTCGAACGCTGTAAACACGGTGCTGTGTTCCCAGTACACAGGGGCTCTCGAGCCGCCGTCCTGCCGCGGCCAGAGCCCAGATTTCATTCTACCCCTAGCTATTCACGCAGATGCGTGGTTAAGGCTTCCCGGGGTATCAGAATGGGTGTTGAACACTATAACGAGAGGCTGTTCGCTACAGTTCGCTCGACGCCCCCGCCGTTATACGGCGCGAGTCGAAACTACGGTGTATAGCGAAGTGTTTCATCTACTTCGAGCCGAGATAGCGAAACTACTGAGAAAAAGGGGCTATAGAACCTCTATCTCAGGGCGAAGGGGGCTTATACAGCAGATATTTTCTGGTACCGAAAAAGATGGTGGGCTCAGACCCATTCTAGATCTGCGACTGCTGAACAGAACGCTCGGGAAGCGCCAGTTCAGAATGCTTACGACCAGGAAAATCCTCGCGCAAGTGCGCCAAGGAGACTGGTTCATGTCAATAGATCTGAAAGACGCCTATTTTCAAATACAAATAGCGTCCCATCAAAGGCGATTCTTGAGATTCGCCTTCGAGGGCCAGGCATATCAATACACAGTCCTGCCGTTCGGCCTGTCAGTAGCACCCCGTACGTTCACGTAGTGCATGGACGCGGCCCTCGCCCCCCCTGAGACTTCGGGGCATGCGAGTTTTGAACTACTTGGACGATTGGCTGATTCTAGCTCGTTCACGAACGGAGCTCATAGAACACAGGGCCGCATTACTCGAGCATCTCGAGGAGCTGGGCCTTACAGTCAATTGGGCGAAAAGCTCACTGCTCCCCAGTCGGAGAATTTCCTTCTGGGAACAGTGTTGGACTCGCTATCCATGACAGCACGCCTGTCACCGGAGCGCGGATTAAATATTCAGCACGTCGCGAGATCCTTCCGCCACGGCTCTATAGTCCCGCTCAGAAGGTTTCAGAAAATGCTGGGTCTGATGGCCTCAGCAGCCTCCGTACTCCAGTTGGGCCTGCTCCGCATGCGCCCACTGCAGCTATGGCTAAAAGCACGAGTTCCCCCAGGGCGTGGACCGCGGGTCTATTTCGCCTCAGGGTCGACCTTCAGTGCGTTTCAGCTCTGAAACCGAGGAAAGTGACCGGCTGGTATCAGTCAGGTGTGAGTCTGGGGATCGCCTCGGGTGTGAAGGTGGTGTCTACGGACGCCTCCACATCGGGGCGGGGAGCGCTGCTCGAGGGCAGACCACTAGCTGGCCTATGGTCAGTACGGGAGAAGCTCCTTCACATAAACTGCTTGGAATTAATGGCAGTCGACAAAGCGCTAAGGCGCTTCTGTCCCCAGATAATAGGCCACCACGTATTGGTCCGGTCGGACAACATGTCAGTGGTGGCGTACATAAATCGCCAGGGCGGCATCGGGTCCACACGCCTTTGCAGGCTGGCGGAACCCCTCTTGGTCTGGGCCCAGCGCAACCTCCTTTCTCTGAAAGCGGCGCACGTGCCTGGGCACCTGAATACGGGTCCAGACAAGCTGTCCAGAGACAACGTCCCGACAGGAGAATGGTCGCTGCATCCGCAGACGGTCCAGCTGCTGTGGGAAACGTTTGGCAGAGCGCAGGTGGACCTGTTCGCGTCCCGCGAGAACGCTCACTGCCCAGTATTCTTCTCGAAAAGCAGGGACGCGCTGGCCCATGCTTTACCCAGCGGTCCCCTGTATGCTTTTCCCCCTGTCTCGCTCCTGCCTCAGGTGTTGGAACGGATCAGGGAAAATGGATGCCCAGTGCTGCTTGTAGCTCCGCTCTGGACGAACCAGGCTTGGTTTCCGGTCCTGATGCGGATGGCCAGCACTGCCCCGTGGCCTGTACCGTTGAGGAGAGATCTCCTCTCTCAGGCGGAGGGCTCGATTTGGCATCCTCGCCCGGAACTGTGGTCCCTGCACGCATGGGCCATCAACGGGTACCCGCTAGCCTCCCGGAAGGAGTGCTAAACACGATCGCGCAGGCTAGAGCTCCGTCTACCAGACGGCTCTATGCCTCGAAATGGTCGGTGTTCTCTACTTGGTGTCGAGCCCGTGGCTTTTCACCTGTGGACTGCGGGGTTAAGGAAGTGCTTGCCTTCCTTCAGGAGCTGATGGATAAGGGAAGGACCCCATCCACGCTCAAAGTTTACGTGGCGGCCATAGCACCGTTTGCTAAACCGGTGTCTGGCCAGTCACTGGGGAAAAACGACTTAGTCGTGCGTTTCCTACGAGGAGGTTAAACCCTCCCAGGCCCCCTTCAGTCCCGGCTTGGGACCTTTCCACGGTCTTGGAGGCCATGAAAGGCGCCCCGTTTGAGCCGATCCAGCTGTCGGACATGAAGCACCTGTCCCTTAAGACGGTGTTTCTATTGGCTCTCGCTTCAGTGAAGCGTGTAGGGGACTTACAGGCGCTTTCTGTAAGCGCGTCTTGTCTGGAGTTTGGGCCTAACGACTCAAAGGTCGTACTCAAACCGAGGCACGGCTACGTGCCGAAATCCCTCAATACACCGTTTAGGGCCCAGGTAATTTCCCTGTCAGCCCTTCCGGTTCTCGATGAGGAGAGGGACGCGAGTCTCCTTTGCCCTGTCAGGGCGTTAAGGGCTTATGTGTCCCGCTCGCCTGAGTTCAGGCAGACCGAGCAGCTTTTCGTTTTGTTTGGCGGCCGTTCTAAGGGACTCGCCGCCTCAAAACAGAGCCTATCCAGATGGATAGTGGATGCCATAGCGCTGGCTTACACTTCCAAGTGCCTGCGGTGCCCATTGGGTGTCAAAGCGCACTCCACAAGAGGCGTGGCCTCGTCGTGGGCATGGTATAGCGGGGTCTCCCTGCAGGATATCTGTACGGCTGCGGGCTGGGCCTCGCCGTCGACATTTATCAAGTACTATAACCTGGAGGTGCCCGCCTTACAAGCTAAGCTTTTGGCGGTCTGAACTTCGGGCTTATCGGCCGCCAATGCGGCTATGTTGCCCTTACGGGTCGGTACCCCTACGGGACTTTTATGAAGGAGTGATGCTTCTAGCCTCTCCTCCTCTACTCTATGTGAGTTATGGTGATTATGCACTAGATGTGCCCCGGGCTTGGCCCCGGGACTCTGGTGTTGGATCCCTGTCCGCACGGCGTTTTGTATGGGGTCCCCATAGCGTAAGATATTACGCAGTACGAGAGATACTCTCGTAAGAGAACGTACTCGGTTACTAACGTAACCTCGGTTCTCTCTAGAGAGGGAACGAGTACTGCGTATCTTGCCGTGCTTGAACTATGCTCTGGTTCGCTTCGGTGTACAAAATCAGAGAAATACAGCTATCGAGGGGTATTTACAGGGCGAGACCACGCCTATACTGGCGGGACATGACGAAATGAGCGCGAAGCGTCTTCATTCGTCATTACGTCACGCAGTGCCTTCACTCGATAGGCTGCAGCTTTTCCAGCGAGGCAGCCAATGGGCGCGCGAGCTGTTTCGCCCTTGTCTGCTTGCTGCTGCAAAAGCGTTTTGCATGATTAAAAAAATTAAGGGACCGTTCGGTATTTATGGAAAGGGCCACCGGAGGAAAATAGGGGAGGGTCATGTCTTTTTTTTCTTTGTTGAGGGGAGGGTCATCCAACTTTTTTTTAGTCTAGGGGGAGGGTCACCCAACTTTTGTATTCATGAAAACCGCAACATTTCAAGTGGCTTGTTTGGCGCATATTTTTTCCATGTAGCTCCATGTAGCTCTCTCGCTCTCGACCCCCCTTCCCTATCAGATGGTCTGACCCAACAAAAATCCAGTTTGGCGCTGTTTGACAGCGCGCGCACTTCAGTACGCGCTCAGAAAAAGTGCATTACAGAAGAAGGCCAGGCAAAGCTTTAAAGCACGAGCAAATAATAAACTTTTGTGATTGCGAATAAGGTCAGTGTCCTGTGAGTGTAGCTCTACCGCTGCATTAACATGTGATGTGAATGTACGTCGAGTTTTACAGTATTGGGACTGAGGCGCCAGAACTGCAGCTGATATAATGTGCGCTGCACGATAGGCTAGCCTACTAACATATTTTAGTTTCCATTCTTATTGTGTTTCCACAACAATGTTAGTGAGTAAATCGACTGAAATTGCCACCATAACAGTGCGTGAGATGTGACGTAGGGGCAGGGCTACCACATTTTTAAATTACATTTGAAACTTAACATTTACGTATAGGCCTACACCAAAAAAACTAGTTGAGGATAAATTCTTTAAACTTGGGCAATTCTAGCGTTATGGACGTGACATTTGCAGTCAAAACTTGAAATATAAATTCTCAGAAAATGCATTTAATAACGTCTGTTTATATAGCCTACTCCCTTAATAAAGGAGTCCAGACATTAGAAAAATATCAGTCTACACATTTATACACGTTTTATATTTAATATGAGGGAAATACACATGCGATGCATTTGTCACAAAAAATATTTAACTTTTAGGTGGCAAAATATTTTTTTGTAGCTATTCTATGAACTAGTACGCTGCGCAAAACAAAAGTAATAGGCTATACCCACCGGATGAAGAAGGGTCGGCCTCCACATAACATAAAATATTCTTTTTATTTTATTTTTCGTGTTCGCATTTAGAGGGGGATAAAAATGTTACGGACGTTATAGTTCTCCGTTACGGTCCGGATATGACCGCTCTGAAAGTGACTTTAAAACTTTCAGAGACCTCAAACAGAATGCACAAAGCCTTTCTTTAAAGTGAATTTCGTTTTTTATTAATTGTATCTTAATTTTACTCAATGTTTAATCAACCAATTGCCTGTATTTATTAAATAATAAGTAGGCCTAAGTAGAAAATAGATCATCATGACACGGAGGCGCCTGCGTGTGAACTGGACTCTCGTCTAATAATAAATTAACCGAAACTCAGCGTTGGCCTATATATGGTGAGAAAGCTTGAAATGTCTACTTTTTAACAGAACAATTCAAAACGAAAGAAAACAGACAGACTGCTCTCTGCTTATGTAATCCGTATGAAATGTGCATTTCTCTCTGGCGCGTTCACTACTGCGAAGATCGCGAGTCAACATCACCTTTATATTTGCAGCCGACACTGACAAAGACTTGTTTATTAATAAACAATCAAAATGTCTCCTTGCTATGACATATTCATAATCATTACTTTTGGCGGTTCTTTGTGGTAGCTTTATTGGCATCGCTACCCTTACATGTTACATCGTCACCACTGCATCGGCACCGAAAACATGATTTTTTTTTAAATCAAAAATCGTGATATGAACCGAATTTTGGTCTATCGTTACAGCCCTAGTAAGACGAGAAAGCAGGAGTTTAGTCGTTTGTCATGGTTGTAAAAAAACAATGGCTATCTGAACATCTTTGCCAAGCGCAAACCAGATTTAACAGATTACAGTGCAACGTGAGTAGCCTAATATAAGGTTTTGATTGTACTTTATTGTAGGCTACACTTTAATATTGTAGGCTTACTCGTGTTTTGAAAATAATTTATAAATGAAATAATTAAAAAGGGAAGAAAAAAAATAGAAATACACATCTAAATTAAATGAATGAAAAAAAAAAATCATAAAACAAGTAATGTGGGAATTATTTTTTAAAAACTGTGCAAAATAGGGATGAATTTAAAAAAATTGTCAAGTAGCCTACTTGCTGACGTGCACGAAAACCAGCCATGTAGCCTATTGGGCATTTCTTGCGGACCTCCTTCCCTGATCTTTGAACACCGCTGGTTGCAGTTAGTTTGCAATGTCCTCCCTGATGTTTTGTTTTTCCTTATTTGTATGGTGTCCTGTAGCCTACAATATCAGTCAGATAATATTATAATTATCTGTTAAAAATAAAATCTTTGTTTCGCTCTATCTCCTCTATAAAAGGACATTCATTTTACCTTTTTTCAGCCATTTTGTCAGTGCCTCCGCCTGTATAGGTGCTTTAGACTTGTCTTGATTTCTAATCCACAACAAATGACGATTTTTAGGTTAAACGTTCAGAATACGATTCCATATAAGGTTATATTTCAGCACTTAGCGAATGGACAGCGATGCTTAAAGCCTGTTTAAGTAGCACGTATAGAGCGCGTTCTCGCGCGTTCATGTTAAGTGCATTTTTGGGAAACGCGCGTGGAATTGCCGCGAGCGTTCGTAACCTTGGACGTAAAGAGCGCTCTTAAGAGCTAAGATACATCGTTGTCGGGAAACCCGGCCCAGTACAGAAGTAATCAATAAATTATCGGGGAGGGTCATGCCTTTTTTCACAATCATTTTGGAGGGTCATAGAAAATATTATTGCTGGCGAAGGGAGGGTCAAGTCTTTTTTGACTACAGATCTCAAATCTCCTCCGGTGGCCCCTTAAATAAATAACGAACAGTCCCTAAGGATAATTTTTGGCTTCAATATCTCGAGGAAAGAGTGTTTCCCCATAGCGTAAGATATTACGCAGTACTCGTTCCCTCTCTAGAGAGAACCGAGGTTACGTTAGTAACCGAGTACGTTTCTGAATTCTACATTAATGTCCATGTACACTCTTAAAAATCAAGTTTCTTTATTGGCATCTATGGAACTTTTAACATCCATGAAACATTTGCATTGCACTAAAGGTTCTACAGATTATTGAAATGTTCTTCACACTAGGAAAAAAATGGTTCTTTTAATTAAAAACTGTTTACTGGTAGATTTTTTGAGAAATCAAAAAATTGTTCCTATGGCATTGCTGCACAAACTCCCTTTTGAAACCCTAATTTTTAAGAGTGCAACATCCTATCCGTACATCATAAATTGTGCTACTCATGCAAAGCGTAGGAGAGACTTGACTTGGTGTGAGCAAGTTGCAAATATTTCAAAAACAAAATTGTAAAATTGTAAATAGACACACCTTTTTTTTTTTATAAAATTGAGTTATAATTGAATGAATGAAGAATATTTATTATCGTCTCACAGTTTGTTGGAATGTTTTTCACTGAGCATGTGGCAATGCATTATTGGATTGTCTCCTAAGAATCCATTCAATGTAGTCCAAAAGAAAATATCTCACAAAGAGGCATAATTGCCCTTTGAAAGCCTTTCAACTTTGTAGTGTGTCTACCGGTATGCACTTGAACATGCTTAAAAGGATAGTCCACCCACAAATTTTAATTGCTATCATTAACTCACCCTCATGTCATATTAAACCTGTATGACTATCTTTCTTCTGAGGAACATAAAATTGAAAAAAAAAATATTCTCTGTTCAACTATTCTTCTGCCGTGACTAGTAGATAATTCACTATAGTGCCATTGCAGCAACATTGTGATTGCATTTTTACTTGATTTATAAATCAAACTGAAATGCAATGATTAAACAAATAAAAAAAATCAACAAAATCACATTTGATCCATTACAATGTGTTAGTTAGAAGATTTTGCGTTCACATAATAGTATGATTCGGGCTTAAAATGCTGTCTACACTATAGGTTTTGGAACCAAGCCAGTGTGTTTCTTTTGTAAACCAGAGTACTAGACCTTGAAAAGGCCATTGAGTGTGGATCAAAAGTGTTTTTCATGTATGTGTGCTCCATTCAGTGGCAGCAGTGTACTGGGTTCACCCAGAGTTAGTCTGTGTTTTCAGCGCTTGGGTGTGTGATTGTGTGTGACAGCAGCGAGTGAAGCCGAATCCTGGGTGTATGCTAAACACATTACCACAACACAGTGAGTTTGAGGAACAAGGTGTTCGGTGGTCCTTGCGTAACGATCTGTCATGATATGAGGAGGTAGAGGGATGTCAATGTCATTTATAATGTCTAGACGAGCTATTTTTGAGAGACCCTCGCTGCAGTGGAACAAACGTCATGAAGTCAGGATGTACTGTACACTTCCAGAATACTGGAAAGCTCAGTGGAAATGCTCATAAAATAGTTTCTGTTTGATTCTCTGAGCATGTTAAAATAAATGCATCTAACATCTTTATAGCTCACATGTTCCAGTGAGTAATGGACCATTAGGACAGACTGCAGTCCCACAGAACAGTTTGTTTCATGCTTATGAAACTCTTCTATCCACCACTAGGAATATTCTTATTGCAGTACTGGTCGTTGTTGCTCTTTATGATTCATATATGTTTGTGTTTTTTCATTCATTTTTAAGTTTTGGAGAGAATATGCAACATTAATAAATGAATGCACAGATAACTCTAAATTTTACTTGCAGAAATGCACGAATTGCTGCTTAAAAGTCTTACGATTTTTTTAATGTTTTTTGAAAGAAGTCTTTCGTGCTTATTTATTTGATCAGAAATACAGTTATATTGTGAAATACCCTTGAATTTTCAGCATCATTACTCCGATGTCCTTCAGAAAGCATTCTGATATGCTGATTTGCTGAACAAGATGCATTTCTTATTATTATCAAAGTTGAAAACAGTCCATATTTTTGTGGAAAAGAAAGTTCAAAAGAACAGCATTTATTTGAAATATAAATCATTTGTAACATTATCTTTACTGTCACTTTTATGTGTCCTTGCTGAATAAAAGTATTCAAACTTCAAAGTCCCCAAAGACCCCAAACTTTCGAGCAGTATGTATATGACGTGCACTTGTATTATATGTAGTATATATAGTATTTGACGTGCTGACCATCAGCATGAGATATCAGTCTCTAGCAGATCTACATGTAAAAATATACAGTGATAAGGTCTGTGTTGGGAGGGATCTTGTTTGGCGGTGGTGCTGATATTTATGTTATGTTTTAAAGTGACAACATTTTGGAGTGACAGGAACTGAAAGGTTTACACCCTACTTTCAGTGAGACTATCAACACTTGACCGCCTTTTTTTCTCCATAAACCGTAATGAAGCATCTACACTTCCAGGCATAAGTTTGGACAGACCTCATTCTTTATTATGATTATTTTCACATTATAGAATAAAAGTAAAGGAATCTAAACTATGAAATAACAAACGTTTGCGAAGGGATCAAACCATGACAGAAATTAAAACTCTTATATTTCGAGCTTATTCTTTGCTTTCTCTAGATGTTCTTTCAACAATTTCAAGAGGTACATCCTCATAACTATAATGTTACCATTTAAATCTTTTTTTTTCTTGTAACAATTTTAATTTGTGGTGTGTGTGTGTGATTGTATTGTGTATATGTGAGCCTTTTTAGCCAAAGACAAATTTCTATCACTGGTTGGTAGATAATAAAGTTTTTTTAATTTTAATTTGATTTGATTTATAGGAATATTTTTAAATGCTATTTAAGGAATTGCAGCCGGACGCTTGTTGGCTGCTTTTTCTTCACTTTTCGGTCCAATGACTATTAATCCATTAAAATATATAAATAATACTGGGGTTGCAAAGAAATTCAAAAGTAGAAAATACATTTATATTTCTTTACCAATCAAATTGTATGCATGTAAGCAGTGTTTTTAAAATCATGAAAAACATAAATTCAGAGAAAATTCTCCCTATGTTTTGACTGGTATCCAATAAAATGAGTTTGGGGACGATTAAATGTTTAATATAAGACAGGATAAGTGTTTGGGATTAATGTAAATTTTATGTGAATAAAATGTTATTTATTATAATTTCTTTGCAATTTGTTTTGGTGCCACTAGTGCCACATTTTGGCTTTAAATACATACAAGAAAGACTTAACAATATCGAAATTCAAGATTTCTAAGAAAGAAGACCTTTAAGAATAGATAGCACAAATACAACTGCAAAATGGAGTCTGAATGAACTTCAGAGGTTTATTATTTAGTGTTCGAGGTTTAGAACAAGAATATTTGAGGAATATCAATAAAGTCCTGCTTTAATGTGTTTACAGATTGAACTATTATAGTCATTTTGACTGTAATAAGAACAAGCAATAGTGCAGAGCCACAGACCACAGGAATACTATCACGGACCAAGGAAAAGCTGGTCAGTCTGACTTTGTGTGTCTTCAGCTTTTCCGGTGTCATTAAAATGTCATTCTGAACTTGTTGAATATGTACTGATGTGTTTTAGTCAGTCCTAGATCTTACTGTTGTTTTTTTTGTTCTGTAAACTAATCATGTATTTCCACCACACAGCTCGACACCTGCTCTTAAATGCCGATAAGCTTGTTTTCCATTAGTATCACTTTCAGACCTCACCCAACACCTGATTGAAAGTGTTGAGAAACTAACAAACATTCGCCATTTCAAGCAAACACACACAGAACCTCCCAAACACACCCTATAACTGTTATTGCTACGGCCCCACCAAGATGCAAAACCACTAAGAACATTAGTGCCGCATTTTTAGCTCCGGTTCACACTGTGTTTTCACAGCGTAACTTGAACATTTCCACATTAGGACTTTAACCCTCAGAGATCCACTGTCAGAAAATTGGAAAGCTTCTTAAAAGCAAGTCAGTCATGTCTACTTTGACTAATTATAAGTTAATATGACATAAAACAGTAAATAAGTTGAAATATTATATAATGTTACCATTTAAATCTCCCAGCATGCCATACTCTTCTGAGGGTTTAAGAAACTTTGGTCAAGAATAAATGGAATACATGGAAAATTAGAATTCGCAATGATTGAATTGCCTCGTTAAAAAAAGTGCCCTGGAGCGTCTGCGCACAATCGTTTTATTTGTCGTTAAAACCTCAGACCGATGCGTCATCATTGTCTCAATTATCCGTCTGAAAGCGTGCAAGACTGATACGCAACGGAGACTCTTCTACCATGAGAACTCTCACACACAGACAAAAATCCTTAATCGTCTTCAAAACCTCTCCCTTTCTCTCTCTTATTTGCCAGAGTGCAATAAAACAAGTTAATTATGGCGTTGAAAATATGAGGATAATTATAGGATATAAGATGATGGTCGCCCTGAGGTTATGAGTTCTTGATTCTCTCTGTTCCTTTTTGTTTTTTTTGCTTGCTAAATCCAAGCCACCCTCCCCAGAAAAAGCTGAAGTTGTTTACAAGCGGTTTATTGACTTGTGTTGGATGATGGGAGATTTTCAGGGTGATGTTTGTGAAAGGATACAGCTTAGAGTTCTTTAGGTGAATAAATATTTTAGATGATTCTTTTAATGCATCTGTGGTTCACTCCAGTTTGAATGCCATATAGAAGTTTTTTTTTTTTAAAGACGAAAAGTAAATTTTTTCCCTCCATGAAACACAAAAGGAGATGTTATTCAGAATGTCCGTGCTGCTCTTTTTCTTCAGTGAAAGTATATATCAAACAAGGAAATTGTTGATTGGATTGTAAAAAGTGTCTTTATGAAGGAAGAGGTTGAAAATTAAGAGGGCTTGGCGACATCAACGGCAAAGTGAAATTGTTGAAGCAAATTATTACATGTATAAAAAGATAAATTACAATCTTTTTGATTTGGAATAACTAGATGAATCACCCATAATAAGACCAGTAACATACAGTACATTGTGGAAATATAGAGCCTCTGTTTTGATTTCATGTTGGACTTTGAAGTCGCAAGACATTAAATTAAGACAAAAGCACAAACATCCAATTTTATGAAGTGTGCATTTTAGATGGGCCGCCCTTAAACTACAGTAATCTAGTATCTTTCAACTGTTCATAAACTATAGGGAACTTGAGACGGCGGCCTTTTTATTCATCTGATGAGTTATTCATTTTAATTCATGAGTGAACTATAGCTTTATATTTAATTTAATGTCTGGCATAATTTATTCTTCAATTGCGCACGTGTCTTGACCTGAGGTAACACAACAAGTGTGTTTGTGTGTTTATGGAGCTGCTGCAGTTCCTTTTTTGAGGAAAAGCCCCAGACAAACAGACAGGGATTCCCCTTTCTTTCTCTCTCTCTTTCTCTCACAGACACACACACACACGCTTTCTCTCTTCCCATTCATCTGCCCTTCCGTGTCTGGACTTTGGTCAGGCTGTCTGAATCGCTCTCACGGCATTCCCACACAAGTTGCAACATCTCTCAATCTTTCTTTCATTCTTGCAGGCAGATGACAGACATCATGCTGCTGACTCCTTATGTCACACTGATGACTTTGTGATTTCGCTACATCTAGAAAACTTCATGACAAATCTTTACACTGTCACTTCCTGTTGGACATTCCATGCTTCAGTTATCTGTCGTCTCTTTGAAAGAGCAAAAGCCAAATGTAGGAAGTGAATTTAGAGTCAACATTTTACAGGAACAGTCCCCCAATGCAGGTTTTAACTGCTTTTTTCCACATGAACTGACCAACTTAAGATTTAGCAAGAAATATTTCTTAATGGATATTCAAATTGAATTATTTTTAATTTTGCAATGTTTATTTATATTATATATATATAATATATATATATATATATATATATATATATATATATATATATATATAATAACATTGATATATATATAATTATATAGCCTATATAAATTAGTTATATGATAAATACTTTTGTTTTTATAATATGTAACATTAAATATAATACATATAACTAAAATATTTATTTTATTATAATATATAATTTTATTATTTTTAAAACAATTTATTATAATAATACAACTAATATAATTTTATATAATAGATTATTAATAAATACACTTTGTGAATTATTCTAATGGCAGTCATTAATATTCCATATTTGTCTCAACAGATGTTTTCTTTAGATACGGTTACTTTAATTTGTACTTTACCAAATTTATAATATTGAATTTCCTAACTTTCCTAATTTTTTATTTATTATATAATTTATGGGTTGGTGCTTTTACAGCACATTTTTACATTTACATCTTAGGAAAAATATGTTTGCAAGCAAACATTAGCTGAGCAGTGTGAAAACACTTTTATCGGCCACTGATAGGAAGTCAAACTTGGCACGCCCATTATGAGTGATTAAACATGCTGTTAACAAGCTCATTTTAAAACTCAATGGTAAAGACTTTACATGCTCTCAAATTGATTATCTCAATGAACAGTACCAGAACAACACCTTCCAGCACTGTGACTGAGTTTACAAACACACCAGAAGAGGGCTTGTTGGCATCAGTCATAAAGGACAGAGGCAGAATAGGTCTAAACCGGTATAGACAGAAATTTTATTCAAGGCCATATTTGAAATTCAGAGACTTTTACATGATATTACAAATGTGGAAATTATTATGTTTTTATGCACTTAGCAAATCCTTTTTTCCCAAGCGACTTACACTCATTTGAAGGTCTACATTTTAGCAGCGATTTCATTCTCTGTGAATCGGACCTGTGATCTTGGCGTGTTATGTTGTGCATCTGCACCTTGTGCGTTGCAGAAAATCTGCATCAACATAATAATGCGTGTTCACAGCGTGCGTTCATGTGCACATGCTCTGACAAGCGTGCTGTTTTGATGAATTCCTCTGTTTTATGTCGACCTACTTTTTAAATTCCATCATTCCTTTCATATACAGCATACCTCCTCCCTCTCAGACGCTTGCGAGATGGAGCGCTTCGTCTGAACAAAATAAAAGATAAACATGTGGCTTTTGTTGCAGGCATAAATGAACGACAGCATTCCGCATGAAACCACATGAAAGGCCTCCCATATCTCACACCATTTACTCTTTCTTTTTCAACAACATTATCATGCTTTCAATTTTCTTTTTTGCTCAGCATTATCTAATCTATCTATCTATCTATCTATCTATCTATCTATCTATCTATCTATCTATCTATCTATCTGTCTATCTATCTATCTATCTATCTATCTATCTATCTATCTATCTATCTATCTATCTACCTATCTATCTATCTCACCCTTCTCTCTTGCTCTCTCTGTCTGTTGTCCCGCTGAGAGAGGCTCCCACCGCACGCAAACAAGGCATTGTTTTTCTGGTAAAATGGGTAAGCAAACGCTGGTGGACGTCCCTAGCGGTTGCTGGGCAGGCCCGGACACAACTTCCTAACGCTGCCGGCACATGAGCTCTTGTTTTGGGAAAGCCCTGAGTTATGGCGGCTGTGGCGAGGGGCATTTATGAAAGCGGGACATGGCTTATTTTGGGAGCCAGTGGGGTGGAGTGTGAATTTAGGCCCCACCGCAAGGTCACTTCATCTCTTTCTCTCTCTCTCTCTCCCTCATTAAGACACTCGCACATCCATCTATTGTCAGGCTGGGACCACCGTGTGCCCACTGAAACTCGTCTCTCACTTACTTCATCAAACTGGTTCCATCGAGTCTGAAAATACATCTCAGTGCAGTGGCTCAGGGGTCTTTTCCAGGGGCTTTGAAGTTTTCCTACAGGGTCAGATTTCCCAGCGGCGGTGGAGGATTACTGCGGTTCTGCTGTAAAAATAGAGCTGCATTATAGAAATGTATGCCAAATGAATTATTATATAGATAGATTATAAAGATGTATGGGATATCTTTCAATTAAGGAAAATGTTTTAGTCCCCAAAGATAAAAAAATAAGTAGTTTTAAAGGTGGTGTGTGTAATCTTTGAAATACTTTATTCTTTATCCATGCTTAATGTGGAGAAACTAAAACATTGTTCTGTGTGTTCAAGCATCACAACCAGACAAACCCAGCTACACTAAATTAACCAATGATGTGTGTTTGGGGGCGAGACAATCTCATTTGCTGACCAACTGCAGTTGGTGCTCAAGAAACCAGTTTGAGAACAATCATTATTTTGTGTTTTTATTTGGGGGTGCTGGAAATTACACACTTCACCTTTAAAGGATACATCTTATAATATAAAAAACTGTAATAGTGCCTAATACCTTATAACTCAAGGCTTATGCCAAAGAAAATTAAAAGGAATGCTTATTTGCCTGCTACAGATTTCAGCAATCCTATAAGATCATTACAAATCTGTAGTGTATGACATGGATCAATCCAAAAATTTGGGTACAACATGACTGTACGATGATGATGACGACACCTATTGATTCGTACACTAAAAATGTTGGGTTGTTTAAACCCAATTTTGGGTAAAATATGGACAAATCCAAACATTGGGTTAAAAATGTCATTTAAAAAAATGTAACCCAACGGCTGGGTTTGTCCAATTATGATGATTAAAACGTCATCAGCATGCGGTCTACACAAACACAGGTGAAACTCGAAAAATTAGAATATCGTGCAAAAGTTCGTGTATTTCATTAATTCAAAATAAAAGGTGAAACTAATAGATTTAGTATATATGACCAGGGCTTGACATTAACACCCGCCAACCCGCCAAATGCGGGTGGATTTCACCCGTGGCGGGTAACACAGTCACTCCCACTAGCCACTTTGGCGTGTTGAAAAATTGTAGTCTTGTCAAAAAGGCATCTGAAATAACAAAACACGTGGACTGGCCGTCGGACTGAGGGCTGTTTTAGTCTGCCCTTAATTATCAACTTAACCAGCGGCAGCGATGATAAAGCGATCTTTTTTAATAGCAGGAGAATCCAGACCACCGGCGCGTCTCACGCTCTCTTGCAGTGCCGCTGCGCGAGGGTGCGCGCGCCAAATATGACATCCAGACTTTTGTCAAACGCCAATATAAAGTTGAATCTGTCACAGTGCAGCCACAGTCCCTCAAACCTGTATACCGTCAGCAGGGGCGTCGGACTGGGGGGAAAAAGGGTACCGAGTACCCAGGGCCCGAGGCAGGGGTGGGGCCCTTAGAAGTCAGTTTTCTATACAGACATATACATGCACTAATATTTGTATAGCATTAATGTACAAATAAAAAAGATTCTATGCAAAACTAAACTTGTAGTTAGGCACTGGTTTGGTATAAAAAAGTTATTTTCATGCTGTGTAGGGCCCCACCACCCCTCTCGAATCAATGTAAATGGTACGACCCGCAGGTTAGGTGCTTCTGCTGCGGACCTGCGGTGAATCAGTTGATGAGACAGGAGCTGGTTTGAGCCGTGTGATAGGAACTAGGAAGACAGGGGAAGATTCATGTCTTTTCTTAAGAAAGGAAAATCAGGGGCTCAAAAACGAAAAGAAAAGAAGATTAAAGAGAGAAAGGCAAATGAGGGAAAGCAGTTGCTCACTCAGTTTTTTTAAAAGAAAGGTGAGCTCCAAATGCATCATCGAGCATTGACATTGTCTCCAGCTTGTCTCCTCTTCTGCTGCAGTTCTCCCCAGAGTCAGAAGTTTACATTTATATTTCCCTTTATTGTCAAAATCTAACACCCGCGAAAACACAGATCGTTAGCGCCTATTTTACCGCATTGTTATGCAAATTAGCTCTAGCACGCGCTTACATTATAAGTACGATTTTTCTCAGTTTAATGCATCTTAATGATTGAAAATGACTTATTTTAAAACGTAATTCAAAGACTGAATGTCTAGTTTGGCGGTTAGTGTACCCTGTGATTCTATAGTCTGCATTTATTTTAAACAGACAAATAATCGTCAATATACTTGAACTTAGCCTAAACTTTAAAAGGTATGGTGACAATAAAGGATATTTTAGCAACCATTTGAAGCCATATATTTCAGTTTCAGACCTGCTAGACCTTTTGTCATCTCAGTTAGTACTTTTGACAATAAAACAAAAATATATTAATCAGAGTGTGGCTTATTTTGTTTACATTTTAAGTGTTTTTATGATAAAAATGCAATACCCTACCCATTGGTATCACTATGGTATTTGATATGGGGGCCCAGCAAGATGGTTTGTACCCAGGGCCCAAAATTTGGTGCTACGCCCCTGACCGTCAGCCTCCCGCCTGATTTTAACCTAATGGTACGATCTCTGTCATCATCACACGCGACTGCTGGTCTCATGCACACACACACACACACACACACACAGCGTTCAGTCAGTGCGTGAGTGTGCGTGGCCGAGCAGTGCGTAGAAAAAATGCGCAGGAGAACGAGGTAAAGAGTAGAGCTGAGATAAAGAAAAAATTCTCTTAGTGATTAAGGGACACGGTGTATAACTACTAGCAGGACTGCCCATGTCACGTATCACAACAATCTTTCCAGAGTTAATTCTATGATTTAATAAATTAACCATGCCATGAAAGAAAGCAGGAGATGCGTTTGTGGGAATAATATGGAAAATAAAGACCTGTAGGCCTATACTTGTTTCAGGTGGACATATGTCCAGTTACTCTGAGGTACCAGAGCTTCATGATGATAATTATTAAACCAGTCAGAGCTCTGAGGAAATGCAGATGCAACAATCCAAAGTCCCCAAAACGGCCATAGGCCTATATAAAAATGTAATCATGTTGCCTTAATTGTGGATTTTTTTCTTAGAAAAAATCATTTATTCTTTGCTCGTTGTTTCTAATGCAGATAATTGTTCTACTCTGTATTACAGTATTAACTGATAAAAAAACCTGATGCAAAACTTTACACACAACCTTATCAGAGATAATGATATTAGTACGTTTTAAGCCCTGTTGTCAACTTTAATCATATAAAACGTAATTTTCTAACAACAAAAATTGGCTAGTAAAAATGCTGCATGGCTAGTAATTTTGGAAAACCACTAGCCACATTGGCTAGTGAGCAAAAAAGTTAATGTCAAGCCCTGTATATGACTATATGCATGATTATACTTTTCAGAGGGCCGACATTTCTGTATTTAAAATCCTTTTTTTATTGATTTCATGTAATATTCTAATTTTCTGAAATTTTGAATTTGGGGTTTTCATAAGCTGTAAGCCATAATCATCAAAATTATAACTTTTGCACGATATTCTAATTTTTCGAGTTTCACCTGTAGAGCAAGATGAATCACACTTTGACAACTGTGGTTATTATGCGCGCTGAAAAAAAAGAGGTGGAAGTGAAAGGAGAATATGGACGTGGTCATGGTCACGGCTAGAGAAAAGAGGCCGACTTGGCATGCCAATCTTGCAAATGAAGCTTGAGGTACGTAGTAGTTTTAAGTTTTAGCGCCATGTCGCGTTGATCAATACGCCATTTCATGTTGCACTTTTATTGGTAGTCAGTAGACACCGTCAGAAATTGATCACAGGCTATCTTTGGTCGCAAGACAATGACACGACCGTCTTTGAACCTTCATCACTGTATGACGAAGGACCACCGTTTAGGAGCCACGACCACAGAAATCACCATGATTGATCAACTTTCGTCTGGGACCGCCCAAAATGGGCATTAGAATCAACCATAAGAAGTGGTCTTTGAAGAAACCCTCAACACACAAATTCCCTCGCATAAGTTTGTGTGTGTGAGATAATGGTGATGACATCATAAACGTCCGACAGAGTCATGGTGATTCTCATGTGTTGTAAACTCATAAATGAATGCCACTGGTCAACCACAGTCACAGACACAAAAAGTGCTGGGTCAACGGTATGATTACTGAAACGCTGTGCATTGTCTGACCACATATGAAAGAACATTTTAAAAAAGCAGACTTCAAGAGTCTGAGGAAATGACATTTTGGCTTGAAAAACACAAATGTTTTAAATGAGATACATTTTGGTGGGAAAAAATCAGCCTGCTGTTCGTTACTAGTGAAATGTGTTGTAGTCGTTTTATGCAGTAATATCAAGACTGGAGGATTTTAACCCATAATTTGCACCAAAAAAGGCATAATTTAGTTTTATATGCACATTGTACACCCTTTCTCTGGCTGGTAGAATTTAATGTATTATTTTCCTGCTTATGTAAACTTCCTCTGCACATTTTAAATGAGATAAAGCACTGTGCTGAACTTCTGCAGAATCTTTTTTTGCTGGGGTTTTCTTTCAGAATTTTCTGTCTTTTGCAGATTTTAACTGCCAAACACTTTTCTGAAACACATATCGGTATCACAGCATCAAACACATAGTGAGAGACAGTCATCTCACGAATGTGTGTGGGCAATGGGCATGTGAGTGGGCTTGCAGGTGTTTGTGTCTTGACAGATCATGAGCAAATATAAATGATTCAACCTGATGAATCAAAATAAAACTCCAAACTGAATTGATGTTGATGTTTATGAGGACTTATGCACATTTAAACAAGCAGAAAGAGCCAGGGAGACCGTGCATATATGTGATGTTTGCCAATCAGAACTTACTGTGATGTTTCCTGTGTCTCCAGCCAGTGATGCTTCAGCTGATGCACAGGGGCCTCCTCTAGGGGCCAATGAGGGCGACTATACCACCATGAAGTTAGTCCAAATTCAACTGAAAGAGGAAATGACATTCCATAAAACAGCATTTGATTTATTTCTCAAGGGAGGCATTTTTCTCAGACAGTTCTTGCTGCTGAGTCTCAATATTCCTTAACAGCGTAATAAATCTTAGTACTTTTCTACCGCAAACATTAACTCGGATCTCTCTTTGTAAAACACTTCCTGCATGCTCCATGAAAAACAGACACGTTTCATTATGCATTTTCAGTGTTATGTCACATAACACTTCTCTGAGCATTAAACATTTCTTGTACTTCTAGTGAAAAAAATGCACAAATTAGTATTTGTATCTTATCACTTTAATAATGAATGAGACACTGAGAAGGCTGGTGTCATAGACACTGTCATCTGAACCCATCAGATATTTCACTGAGGAAGGAGTTTTTTGGGAGACTTTTAAAGTTTATTCAGACATAGCCAGTTCCTGAGAGGAAATGTGGCTTTAATTCTGTGCTCTGTGACGGAGTGAGCGCTTCTGGACAGAAATACTAAATAATTGTTTGTTTTACATTCGCTGAAAAGATCCATATACGCTTTGAATGCCGTCATCTGTAATATTTTCATGCAAAAAAAATTCAGATTCATCCATCAGCAAAATATGCTTTGATCTGACATGCTTTACTTAAAATATAAAACAAATCATGGCTTAGAGTGAATCATTCACCACAAGCTTCACTGTATTTGACAAAAGACGGTAAACTAAGCTTATTACAGTCCACAGCACCGAGAGCGTTTATATATATATACATTAATATGAGCATGCATTTGTGTTTTTTCCTCATTTGAAAGTACAATGTATTAGCTGCATGCAATGAAATGAAAAGATGACATCACGAAGATGCATTGCACTGTAGATAGGACACTGTGATGATGTCATAGGGACACCTGATATGAGGTGGGGCTGAAATTCAAGCATGTAAACGGGAGATTTAGAGTTGACTGCAGGTCATCCGTGCTGCTTTCTCAGGCAGACAAACCCACAGTTGAAACACAAGGAGACACTGTACGGAAGGAATGCTCTCTGCGGCTTCCAGACTTGCTCCCTCTGTAATTTGTAAATGTACAGAAATGTGCTGCCGCCCACAGAGGGGGGAAGATAGCAAATCCACAGACTTATGTCAGCATTTTATGCCCCGATTTGATTTGTATTTGCGGGTATGGAGGCCTGTGTGTGTGTGTGTGTGTGTGTGTGTGTGTGTGTGTGGTGTGTGTGTGTGTGTGTGTGTGTGTGTGTGTGTGTGTGTGTGTGTGTGTGTGTGTGTGTGTGTGTGTGTGTGTGTGTGTGTGTGTGTGTGTGTGTGTGTGTTCGTGTGTGTGTGTGTGTTCGTGTTAGGGGTGATGACTAATAAAGTATGTTTACAGAGCATTTTGGGCAAATATCTGTGTTACTTTGATCTGTCTTTTGACGTCATGCTGCTTTTGCAAAAATCTAGGTTAATTTGTTGTGTTTGTGTGTGTTGTGTCATGTGTGTTGTGTCGTTGTATGTGTGTGTGTGTGTGTGTGTGTGTGTGTGTGTGTGTGTGTGTGTGTGTGTGTGTGTGTGTGTGTGTGTGTGTGTGTGTGTGTGTGTGTGTGTGTGTGTGTGTGTGTGTGGTGTGTGTGTGTGTGTGTGTGTGTGTGTGCCTCAAACGTGATTTGCAACAAATGCATGATATTTTTGGAATAACATTTAAATAAATACTCCAAAATAATCACATCTGCAATGTTTAAACAATGTTCTGTTTATTTAACCACTTTTGGCCCTCAAGTATTTTATACGAGTATTGTTTTTCGTTTAGTAGATTGTGTGTCTTGGAGCTGCAGTGTTAGTATAAGCGTGTTTTACAAATTAATGTCCTATGATTGGAGCAGACAGTGTGCGCCATAATTTGCACATCCTTTGCAATAAATCTATTCCCTCCCAATTATGGAAAGCAGTTTGTTGATGTTCATATCGATCCTGTGCCAACCAGTCTTACTTTTTTTTTTTGTGTGCCTTTTGCAGAGCAATTACTTTAATACATTTTAGAAAATGTACTATTTAGAATAATTTCCTTGTTTATTGCATACTTATCTAAAATAAAGTGTATGGGGTTTTACTTTAATCATCAGATCATTTAATCTTTCGTACTATTTACTTTTTAAAATGAATAGTTTCTGCATTTTTGCAAGTCTGAAAGGGAGGGGAAATTTATTTTCTTAAAAAAGAAAACCTTACGACATTGCATGCAAATCAGGATGTTTGTGCAATGCATAGTGACAAGCAGGTTTATGAAAGAGCTATGTTGGATTTAGAAGTTGTTTAGTGTTTTGGGGAGAAAATAAAATCAAAAGGATCTTTTACTCATGGAGGCATTTAACCCCATTGTACCCTCGTAAAGAATGATGGCATGTGGTTGCTCTCTGAGTCTGTGACTGGAATATTTTTCACTGTTTGAACTTGAGGCTGTTTTTGAGGGCTCGTGCCTCTTTGTTTGAACTCACATCATTCCTCAGCGCTTGATTACTCGATGTGTATTTGACGCGGGCTGTAAGCTGCACGCGCCTCACTCAGATCGCATATCAGAGGGGCGCGCGTCATTAGGGAGGGCACGTTGCTGCGCGACTGTAACCGTAGAAACTGCGCGCGGAGTCTGAATATGACAGGCGCGCGGAGTCAGTCTGAGCGCGTGCGGTCACATATTAATTATAAACAGATGCTGAAAAATCACCGATATATGCATCCACAACCACCCTTGACCAGCTTGTGTTTGGGGAGGTTTCTTGGCATTATCGTGTTCAGAATAACAATTTATGTTGCAGTGTCCTTGTGAAAGTAGCCTGTTCTTTTTATTTATAAAGCTATATAAGTATATGTTTCAAGGTTTAAAGATAACTGACGTATAGAAAACTGGCGCTAAAGCATAGCTCATTTACGCGGCGCGAGACTAATATTGTCAGATTGCGCTCCAAAAAAGAAATGTATATATACATGTGATCATTTAGCAGACGTTTAATATTTGTCTACGAATATATTTCTATATCATATGTTAGGCTACTATTATTGTAGGCGACAGATTGCTTTAATATTACTATTACTAATTATGAAGAAGAACAAGCGTGCAACAATATAATGCAGCAATTCCCTTCATGCCTATTTGAAATGCATGCTTATTGTTCATTAGAAAATATTTTTTTTCTAGTAATTTAACAGAAACATTGTGATGCAAAGTGTGACTATTAATTACTGTGATTAATCAAATTATTCTGCTTTATTTAAAGTGTGTAGTCTGTGTGCAACACGTCAACATGTGCATATTTCGACAATATTACTCAGTGCAGCGCAATGCAATGAGTGGGGGGAAATAGGAAGGCGTGAAAAGAGGAAGATACATGTAAATCCACCGAGCAGATGTTGATGAAACATGCTAATGATCTTGAGATGTAGGATAATATGCATGTTTTTTACTCACAGACCATTAGTGTGGGTGAGACTTTTTCTCTTTTGTTTTATTCACATTGTTTCCTTACGTCGAGATCAAGATAAACATCAGTGGTTTGACAGCATTAAGAACAGAAAAAATAACAGTCAAATAATAATAATAATAATGTTATTATTATTATTGAATTTACACGGCTGTTGTTTTTTTATTACATTTAATTATAATTAGCCGTTTAAGCACACATACACACCAGAAACAAACACGTGTATTTGTTTTTGTTTGTTTGTTGTCGTGTTTTAAGTGAGTGGATGTTCTCTCATGTAACCAAACGCTGGTATCAAACTGAGCGCATCTTTATGTAAACCCGCAGAATTCTGTCAGCACGAGTCAGACCTCAATCCCACTGCACATACAAGCTCCCTGATGCCCTGAACACACTCGATGTCCGTCGCAGAACGAGCAAACAAATCCTCAGAATAATATTAATGACCATTACGAATTAATCTACTGTTAAAATTCAAAATGAAGACATTTCTGTTGGCTTGTAGTCAATAAATTAGTTGTAAATTGTGATATATATATATATATAATATATATATATATATATATATATATATATATATATATATATATATATATATATATATATATATAAGCATTTAATAATAATAATTCAATTTGTGTTGTGAATCATTGACAACCAAATTTAAAAAGAAATATGTTAATTCTGATTGCATTTGAACTCGGTACTTAAATATGCACTATGCAATAGCCTATAATATAAAATAGTGTGTGTGTGTGTGGTGTGTGTGTGTGTGTGTGTGTGTGTGTGTTGTGTGTGTTGTGTGTGTGTGTGTATATAGTTTGATGTTTTGTATGTGTTATGTTGTGTATTGTATATATATTATATATATTTTAGAGCCTAATAATAATCATTATAGTATATTAATAACTAATATATAGCTGTTGGGTCATTTGTGGAGTGAGAAGACATCTGTTTTCCCCGCACTCTCACCTAATGACCAGTTAATCAGCCACTGAATACATTTGTTTGTATTTTAGCGTCAATTCTAGAGAAAATTGTCATATCATCACGAATAACATTCGAAAGACACGGAAAAACTGCTTAACTCTATAAAAAAGATGCATTAGGCAATATCAGATGACCGACAGTAACTGCGATAATCGCTTTATTTCTGTCCGTCTATTTTCTGCCTTCCTCTCTCTGTCTTTCCCCTCCCATTCAGTGTCAGTTTAATGTTGCTTTATATCACTTTTTGAGAGCCACTGAAGGTTTTTAAACGACAAATGCGCCTACTAGTGGTGACAGCGTTAAGGCAGGGTGTGTCAACCACACAAAAACTCATTAGATTATAATTAAATAGCATATGAGATTTATAAAATACATTATCATAATTATTGTTGTTCTGTTATAATGGGGCTAACCCATTAATTCATTAATTCAATTAATTTTGCACAATATACATGAAAGTATCTCAACATCATTTTCTTATGGGCAAAAATATTTGTTTGAATGTTAATAAAAAAAATTAACGTTGCCACTGAATGGGTTTAATTATTGTTATTGCTGCTGTTTTAGCCTCCTAATGTTTTTAACGTATATTTGTTGAAGCAAAAATTAAGGTTAATTAACTTAAGATACATTTTTGTCTGTGGTTTTTAAAGGTTACACTAGGCAGACTAAACCTTCATCCATTATGTGCCATAACATGTGAGGGGGGATTCAAAAATTTATTGATTATTTATTAAGTAGCCTACATCTCTGGTACTAATAGAGCAGCTTTCAGTTTTGCTTCGGCGCGTTTGATGAGTGCCTTGGTCGCTGATTGGTCGGTTAGACCCAGCCCTGATCGCTGATTGGTGGAGCGTTCAGCGCACTCCAGGCTATAATGAGATGAGTAAATAACTCTCGTCTGCATAGAGCAGAGCGCCGCGTTTTGCATACAGGCACGTCTGACTACCAGAAACGTTTTTCTCGATTTTACTCACTTTTTACGCTTGAACATTCATTTGGAAACAGAACATTTGAAAACTTAAGAGGACTTTATTGCAGAAACTCTTCTGAAACTGGGATTAATTTGTGTGGACTTTATTTTCGGAGACTCTGGACTGATATTTAGGACGGAAAGTGTCGCTCTGAAAGTAAAACTGACATCCAGGAGCGGCACAGACCTGCCGTACACACACTCTCTGGAATAAATGCTATTTAATACGTGCATTTAAAATAATAGTTCCATATGCTTTGAGAGGCATAGTTAAAACAGTCCAATATCTATTCTATCGCGCAGCACGAGAGTGTGTGCGCGCGTATGTGTGTGTGTGTGCTTGCGGTTTTTTGGTTTTTGCTGAAGTCAGTGGGAAACTCGAGCGCACTTTAACGCTTCTGCATCTTTTGTGCGGCACTGAAACGCAAAGTAAACGGTCACGGAGGAGTTTTCCGTGTCCACTACCACGGACTTTCTGTACTTACTTCACTTTGGGTGACTTTTGAGCTCTTCGCGGGGTCTCAATTGTAATCTGTTGTGATGCATATCCCCGTAGACCCGACCACGAGCAGACGGTTCACGCCGCCCTCCGCCTCGTTCCCGTGCCCTAAAGTGACCGACAACCAGAGTATGAACGCACCGGGTCCGCTGCGGTCCGGGCGGCCCGTGGAGACCCGCTCCGTGGTGGACGTGCTGGCCGATCACGCCGGAGAACTGGTGCGCACGGACAGCCCAAACTTTCTCTGCTCGGTCCTGCCGTCACACTGGAGGTGCAACAAAACTCTGCCTGTGGCTTTTAAGGTAAATTAATTTCTGTAATATAACTTATTTCACGGCTAGATCAAAAAGTCAACCAAATAGCTGCTCGCGCTCTCCTGAAGAGATAACCATAGCAACAGCAGGCTGCGCGAGCGTTTTCCGTTAGAATCAGTGGCATAGGATATAGGCACGTTAACAAATCAAGTACTATTTTTTATTATATATTTTTTTTACATATATATACATATTATTATCTGGTAACAAAATGCGTTTTTATTATTAGTAAGATAGATGACGTTTGGTTAACTATAGGGGCGCCAAAATACAATCATGTTGCGCGAGCCAAGTTTAATTTACCAACGTTAGGCCACAGATAAAAAAATCATTTAAAAAGTCAATTTACCTGAACGTCACTGAATAATTCAAACACTGCTTGCAGATTTTATCAATTTATTTGATCTATATCTTTTTATTTTTTTATTTATTTTTTTATAACGTGATAAGAACAGAATATGAACAAATCACGTCAGAGAAAATTCGGCACATTTTTCTCTTTTCTCTGCATGGAATTTTTATTATTTTCATTTAATTGGAAATATAGCGATATTTTTATGATATCGCAACAACGACATTTAGGTTATAATGTTTTATTTGCTAAAATAATATATTATTATTAGGCTATATGCAACTGATATTCATATCTAAATTGTATTAATTTTATTTGCCATACAAACACAACCGTGAAATTGTCAAAAGTAGGCTAATTTAAATAAAATTGCTTCTTACAGATTATAAGAAAGGGATTACAAGGAAGTGATGTTGTCGCAGAGCTAATCATAAATGCATTTCAGTGATTATGTTGTAATAATTATTTTGTAGGATTGAAACCCGGATTTGTTTGGTTTGGGGTTTGGGGTTTATTGGGTTTGTTTGTGTTGCTGATTAGGTTTGTTGGGTTTCTCTGTGTGTTTATTATCAGGTGGTGGCTCTGGGTGATGTTCCTGACGGGACTCTGGTTACGGTGATGGCGGGGAATGATGAGAATTATTCCGCGGAGCTGAGAAACGCTTCGGCCGTCATGAAGAACCAGGTGGCGCGATTCAACGACCTGCGCTTCGTGGGAAGGAGCGGGAGAGGTGACACATCTACACCTCTGTTTATCTGTCTGTGATCTGATGCATGCGTGTTGTTCAAATGCAACAACATTGTGACAAAAAAAAGAAATTAATTTAAAGCATAGCAGTTAATTTTTCTTCATTCATAACACAGGACACAACTTGAATGCCATGCAGTTTAAACTTGTTATGAAGATTATAAAGAAATAGGCTAAGGAGTTGTGGAGCAAAGTCTAAAACAGCATCCTTCAGTTACTTGTCCCAGAGAAATAATTTCCCCACTGCAGAATTTTCTTAAACGATTTGAGCTTTACAAACCATCTTGTTTACACACCTAAAAACACCCTACCTCTTACATAGCTCCACAAAGCTTTTCCTTCTCGTCTTTTTCCTCTTGGCACCGCTCCTCGCACTCACATTTTTCCTGTAAATGTTTCACTTTAAATAGTTGCAGACGGATGAGTGGAAAGCGCTGCAGTGTGCGAATTAAAAGTACCTTTCATTTCTGCAGTCAATTACCCCACCCTCATAGCCCTCATACAAGCCACGGCTTTCTCCCCCTCAAAGCGCAGCTTCATTGCATTTAGAGATCACACACGCACACACACACACACACACACACACATGCACACAGACACAGCGGAGTCCCGGGAACAGTCTGGAACACATTGTCTGACTAATCCACATCATAAACGCATTTGAAAGCGCATCAAAGCTGTTGTGCTGTCTCTTTTCAGAGGAAACTCATTCATTTCTCCCAGCTGTATGTGACCCACCTCACTGGGATTGTGCATGAATCTTTTATTTCATGCAGCCTATGGGAGTTTCTATCTTTACCTTAGGGCTTTTCAAACATAGTCATTTTGTACAGTCGAAAAACTCATACATAGTCCTGTACACCACTTTCCAGATTAAACTAAGAAAAATTATGCAAATGTCATTTGAAGATTATTTTGTCATCGGCACATTGCTAAAATACTGACTGCACAATATTTGCTATTGTTGTAAACCACAAATACTTTCATTGTTTCTCGCTGCTACACTCAATCTGACTCACCAACAGTGGGGTTGAAAAATCTGAGACCACTTGCCTCTTTTTTTTTAAACACGTTTTATTATATGCATAATATTTTCAGAGAAAAGTTGATTTGAAAATTTTTAATTAAATTTAGAATTTGGTTTGTCCTCCGACAATTCACTTGATTCGAGAGAATGTGAATGCTTATTTCTAGGATTAAATTAATTTATTTCTGTGCAGGTCTCATACTTTTGGATCATGCCAATACCTTTTACAACCGACAAATGACATTGTATCTCTGTGTCTTCCTGTCATCCTTAGGAAAGAGCTTCACATTGACCATCACAGTGTTCACTGGCCCACCCCAGGTCGCCACATACCACCGCGCTATTAAAGTCACCGTGGACGGACCTCGAGAGCCAAGACGTGAGTACAATTCCCCTGAGCGACTATCAAAAAGAGCGTTAACCGAGGTGTATGATTGTTTCCAGAAGCGCTATGCTAACAATGACAACATTATCTTGGTTTGTAACCACCTCTTTGCATGGCAATTTTCTGCTTGAACTCGAATGGCGTGTTTTTTAAAGTATTAGAATTATTCAATAAGTCATTTGAACTGATTCGTTAAAAGAACCAATGTGTATTGGACTTTCACCTGTCATGCTGTGTGTTTCTTTGTGCATGAAACCAGTGCAGTATGCAAAGAAAGACGTGTTGTTTGCTTTATTGTTGTATGGTCTGCATATAATTTCATGCTAGACTGCAAATCACATCTCTGTTGAAATGGTATTTCTTTTGCGGTGAAGGAAGCACTGTTTACTAGCGAGGGAACGTAAGGAGGTGATATGAGATGAGATAGTCTCTTCTTTTGTGTCTGCTTTATACCGTGTTATTTACTGAAGTAAAAACCAAGCTGAGCAGTCTTTAGAACATGTGCCAAGTAAAACAGATTATGTTTGTGCCTAGAGTTTTTCTTTCTGTATTATAGCTGGTAGGTTTATTATTGCACACTACGTTGGATTTTGTAGCTAAATCGGTCAAGATACAAAATAATGTTGATATTATACTATGTTAGGTGGAGAAGTGGCGACGACTACTTTAACTATATTTTCAGATCATCGACGGCTTTAAAAGACCTAGGCTATGAGTCATCTGCAGATGATACCAGGGAATAGAGCCACTGTGTATGTGTGTGTGTGTGTGTGTGTGTGTGTGTGTGTGTGTGTGTGTGTGTGTGTGTGTGTGTGTGTGTGTGTGTGTGTGTGTGTGTGTGTGTGTGTGTGTGTGTGTGTGTGTGTTGTGTTCCCAAAATGTACCATGCAGTGTATTTCTGTGAGTAAGTGTTGGTTTCGATGTCTCCCTGTATTCTCGTGTTTGGATTTATACATACCTGCACAGCAGCATGTGTTAATATTAAACAGCGAACAGTCCTTCGTGGTCTCAATGGTTGCCAACCTCAGATGTCAGTTGTGGTGTGTTATTAAGCCTTTTGGGCACAGAGAGTGAGGGTGCGTCTCTGAGCCGCAAACAAAGAGGGTTCAATGAAAGTGGCCACTCTCTCTGACCAACGGGGTCAGCAGTGCCTGACCGCATTAGAGCCGCTGGATTAACACAGCACTGAACGCCTGCTAGGGGTACAGATCCATAACACTAATGCAGCCGCGACCACAGCCAGAGAGAGCGAGAGATAGAGGAAAGTCAGTGCTGCTGTATACATTTTGTCATATTTGTTCGTACACTGTAATGATTTTTTTTAATTGCACTAAATATCAAACCAAGTGGCATTTATAGCACATGTTTTAAGCAAAATCACAGTTTTTGTAAACTCTTTAAAACTTTGTGGTGGGCAAATACTAGTGGAACATGTTTATAGTTAATGTGATGAACTACACCTGTGGTTGGTACTCTGCTAGGACACCTGGGTGAATTTGAGGAGAACTGACGTCATACATCCAAAAAAGTGATGTTGGGGGAATTTCATGACGGCTATCAAGAGCATGCCCTGGCTAATAAGGAAATAAGAAATAATATTTTGCTCCGAGAGAAAGCCTAATGTGAGGATTAATATTTCTTTGCATTTCAAAATTATTTTTTGACAATTAAGCACATCCTCCTGCCAATAAAAAAAAAATCAACAATATTTTTTTTCTTAATGAAATGTTTTAATTAATATTTTAACAATATTTATACATTTATTTATATAATACATTTGTACAATTGTATTATTTTTTACTGTATTACAGCAATGAAAACTTCTTTTGAGAGAAAATGTGCTTTATAGTAATTAAAATAATGCAAACGATGCAAACAATTCTTATGGTCCTAAAAATTGGCCATAAAAAAAAAATCTTTCTTCTGAATGTTTGAAATGTAGTAAACATCGTGGAACCCAGTTAGATCTATGGAAAGCTCTAGCATCACTTGAGCTAATGCCACTTGGTTTTATATTTTGTAAAATGCAATGGCATGTAATAATGCAAAGTACATGCAAAAATCCCTTTTGGTTCAATCCGGCGCTTTGTTTATCTTTTTGTTAGTGTGTGTTGCTAGATTTCCTCATGCGTGTCATATTTATCATGTTGGCTCACTGACATTTGGCTTGTAATGATTCTTTAGAGTTGTTTCCTGTAGAGCGGGTCACATTGCCATAGCGTGCCTGATCTGTAGCCTGCGCTCACTCAACTATCACTAATGAACAGGTGCTTCAGACACAATGCAGTGGGACTACATTGTGTGAGTGGCTACATTAGACTTGGAGTATGCAAAATTACTGCAGACTCTGCAATGAATATGAGACAGGACATGAGGACTGTTTTTATAAACAATAAATTATCAATTATTATAATCTTTGATGTTTTGATCCCCTATCAAAAATCTTTTTCCGGCATGCAAAATAAAACTCAGCAAAAATACCTGTGTCTGCAAGTGTATGGAAGTGATTGGAACACGTTCACACTGCAAGCCTTAGTGCTCAATTCTGTTGCTCAGATCTGATATTTCTTGTATAGCTGTTCACATTGTTGTTTTAAATGTGGCCAATATCAGATTCCAGTGTGAACATATCATGGTCCTGAGTGACCCGCATGCAGAAAAGAATGATAAAAAGCACGCTGTCATACGGAATAGGGCATTAAAGTAAGAATACACATTTATTTATAGCGTGATCTGCCATTGAAGCCAGCGAATTTATGTGCAGGCAATATAAAAAAACGAAGACGAGGATGCAAAAAGGGGGTGCATAGGTTTTCACTGTTATACTTATGAGTTCTAAAACTGTCCGTCACTGACTACCTTTCTCAATAGTCTTGATAACTTCAGGCATGTTAAATCTTTGAAGTGACTCCCATGAGCGCAGAATTGTGTCGAATGTTGCTCTAGAGTGACGTAAAAGTCGCATGAATTCTGATATGACTGATGTTGCATTGCAAAACATCTGACCTGTATCAGATTTAGGACCACTTATGGAAGTGGCAGATCAGAATTGAAAAGATCAGATTCCATGTGGTTTTTGCTGTTCACACTGTCATGAGAAAAAGTCGCATATGAGCAAAGTAATTGGATTTGGGCCACATTTACCTGCAGTCTGAACGCACTTTAGCTGTTACTTTTGGATTCTGGTGTCCTTTCCGGGCTTCTTAACTATTTTACCTTAACTACCCATGCAGATTGACCACAGTGGAAAAAATGTGTGTAGGATTTAGTGAACCTCCCATAATGCTGAAAACTAATGTTCACCACAATCAAAGATTGAAGTGTGGGGTTGTGTGTGGTGTGTGTGTGTGTGTGTGTGTGTGTGTGTGTGTGTGTGTGTGTGTGTGTGTGTGTGTGTGTGTGTGTGTGTGTGTGTGTGTGTGTGTGTGTGTGTGTGTGTGTGTGTGTGTGTGTGTGTGTGTGTGTGTGTGTGTGTGTGTGTGTGTGTGTGTGCTTTTGTCAGATATGTTATGTTGATGGCATCTTTCATGAGAAAAACCACACCCTCTCCTCCCCCAGGCGCGGGCTGACTGAGGCTGTGTGTGTACTTTGATAGTGCTGCCAATAGAATAATACCTCATTAATGTTTACCTGCGGAGTTGATAAACCTGATAGACGGGACCCCCCACACACAAACAACAGAAGCACAGGCATCTTCAAATGATGAACGCTCTCCATACTTAACATAGATAAATTGGCCCCAGAAATATTTAGACAGTTTATTCGCACATAAATATGCACTGTAAAAAAAATTAAGAAAAAAGTTTAAATTCAACAAGCTACTTGCCATTTCTTTGTAATTATTTGTGAAATTTACTAACCATTTCTGAGTGAAAATTGTTCCCCAAATCCTACACCAAATTTGTTCAGTGTGTATAAATGTTATTACCTAACAACCTATCAAACCAGCAACATTAGTTTTAAGAAAGATGCATGCCCTCTTGTTAAGCAAAAAGTTAGTTCTATGAAAAGATTATGCATCATTTGAGCACAGATGCTAGGTGGATTGATATTGTATGAGGAGAGTAGAGAAGAGCAGAGAAGAGACGAGAAGGGAAGAAGAGAAGAGAAGAGAAGAAGAGAAGAGAAGAGAAGAGAAGAGAAGAGAAGAGAAGAGAAGAGAAGAGAAGAGAAGAGAAGAGAAGAGAAGAGACGAGAAGAGACGAGAAGAGACGAGACGGGAAGGGAAGGGAAGAAGAGAAGAGATGAGAGAAGAGAAGAAGAGAAAAGAGAAGAGACGAGACGAGACAAATATTGCCAGGGGTTTCGAGTTCGACTGTATTTGCATTTTGGCACACATCTCTCAGAGGGCATGTAAATCTTTTAACAATATCATTTGCTGTGTTATTTTTCCACAGATATCATTCTGTGTTTCTGTAAATAAAGGAGTGTATATACATACATTACTATATGTGTGTGCGTAAAACACCTGCCAGGTGTGTCATCCATTAAATAATGCATGCCACACCCATATATATAAACACTTAGTTATGCATATTGCAGATGATAGATAATATAATATTTCAAAAATAAAGATAAAAGTATAGATAAAAACTCCTACTGGCTCTTTGGGATTGCATGTTTGCTTGCAGGCTTTAAAGGGATCATATCTGCTGTCGTTCTCTTCATTTGAGATGTTGAGATCTCATTTGAGATTTTTCTTTCCTTTGGGAGGATAAAAATCCTGCATTTGTGAACGAGTGTTCTGCAATTTTTAATGGTATCATCACACTAATGCTATTAACAATCGTTCTGCTATCTATGCATCATAAGAATGTTTCTTCAAAGCGACGCTGGTGGCGCTTTCGTCACCACTGACGCTAAATATGAATGGACCCCATATCGGATGGCAAATGAATGGAATGCGTTTGAAAAATGAACAAACGTTTCATTACAGTGAAAACAAATGGTGAAGCATGCAGTGCAGATTTAGCCACTGAATGTGCGCATGGCTGCTTTAGCATGCAGTGAATCCCTGCAGATCCTAGAGCTACAACTCAGTGTTTGACAAAAAAAGTGTCTCTGAGGATATAAAGGATGATTCTGTCCTAGTTATATTCACCTTCCAGTCATATTTTCTGAGCTTGAACTTCCGTGTTTATTCTTTGACCCAGCAGACACCATTAGCCGCTTTAAAGACTAATTTAATAAAGTAGCGTAATAAAGCACCTCATGATCAACGTCTGAGAGGGATTGGGTAGGAGAGAGAGACAGAAAGGAGAGGGAGGAGTGTTACGGGAACATTACAGTGAATCATCTGTTTATTTTTCTGCCATTTTTAACAGTGAGGAAAATTCTGCAAATAGCCTAATTGAAGAAGCGAGATGTGCCCAGACTTCCAGTAACACACACACACACACACGCTGAGCTTGTTGGGAAAAGAAGAATTTCTCTCTGTCAAAGCGTAGTTTCAACATTTTAGGTTCATATCATGAGGAATCAATTTATCCTTGATCTTGTGAGATAAAAGACTTCATTGTGCCATGAAAACTATAATTTTTCAAGCTCAAAACGTTCTGCTAACATGTCTGGTGGTTCCGCACTTCCACAACTTTCTGACATCAGACAGACACAGTACATTTGACCGTGACCGCCATACATTAATCAGGCCTGTTTAAAGTTCAGAAACTTGACCCACACAATGATGGTAAGATAACAAAGAGTAAGTAGAATCAATTCTAAATTCTATTATTTACAAATATCAGAAGGTCTGAAGATTATATATTATATATTATGTCCTCAATTAGATAGCTAAGTGAACAATTATGTGTGTGAACAAGACTGAAACCTATTCTGCGGGGTAATTATATCTCTGTATCAGTTCTCACACTCCTGCAAACTGCAGTTGCGTCAAATCCTGTCACAGGCACACACACGCGTGGGCGCTTGCTTTTTGAAATCAAGGGTCTCTTCCTGCCCTTTAACACCTCTTGCAGTTCTCATCAGATCACCTCTTTTCTCTGTCATCTCCTCCCTAATTTCCACTCCATCTTCCAGAATAATCTCAAATAAAGTCAGTCTCCTCTGAGAGCTGCACGTTTAAAGAGCCGGGTGAAATTCCTCACGAAAACTCGGTTGCGTTTGAATTTCATTAGCTTGGCAAGGGAATGCGCTCCTAAATCACACTCTTAACACAAAGTGTGCTCGTTCTTTTGTCCTATAAAACCCTGGCATTATATTTCAGAACATTCCAGCTGCATACAGCCAGCAGAGAGCAGAACACCTTCGGTAGATGCATGTTTGCTTGAAAACACGGCGTGCTTACAAGAGTCAAATGCATGTCGTATCATCTGGGTCAGAAGGGTTTCTTGGTTTGAGTTACAACTAGGCCAACCAAACACCAAACCACTCATATGCAGGTGCATGCACATATGAACACAACTGCACTGACATGCACAGCCAAAGGTTTGTTGGACTCAACTACTCGTTGTTTATTATGACTATTTTATATATTTAAGAAAATTATGAAATAACAGTGCATGAGAACTATCTTGTGAATTATTTCTATGTTATCTATGTATTATTCAAATATTATAAAATATATCATATTTTTGTTAAGGAGTTTTTGTAGCACACATCCAAAAACACATATGTAATTTCTCAGTGAAGTCACAAAAACCCACAAACACATATGCGCTGTTACGCCCTTTTTGTTTTTAATGCTTTTCTGCATAAGACCTGAACAGGAAAAGCAAAGAGGGCGTAACAAACACTGACACTGAAAACACAAAGCGGTGGGTGACTGCCTCTGGCTCGTGTATTGTCTAATGGATATGGGCAGTATTGAAGGGTCTTTATCTTACCTGCCCCAACTTGCCCTAGAGAAAGAATGAATTAAAGACCAGAGATAATAATAAAAGAGACTCTTTATTCCCTCGGATTTCCACATGACGAGAAGTGTTTGAGAAAAACACTCAAGCTTATTACAGGGACATGCTCAAGGCCATAATAATGATGACTTATGGCTTAACCACTACACATGAATATGTTTTAATTGCATTTCAGTTAGCTTAAATTTTTCATGTAGTTACATTAATTTCTTCTTTATTTTCATGCATAAAGTATCGCGGCACAGTAGTGCAAGTGAGATGTTTGTTAACAGTGGAATAAGAACTTGTGCAGCTGTCATAAGGCACTGTATCTATACATTTATGAATAGAGTCCTGGATCAGTCGAACTGTATTGTACAAGCTTTGGTCTGTCCGAGGAAAAGCACGGTCAGGTTTACTTCAAGAATTTGGAAGCACTGGCACTCTTGCTTATATGTGTAAATAATGTATTATGTGTTTTTTGGTTGTTTGTTTGTTTTGTTATTGTCTTTTAATACTATGGACCGGAATACTGTGTCCTTAATAAAGATTAATAAATAAATAATAAACATATATTCGAAGGTAAAGTAGCTGTATTAGTATGAAAGAACCAAAAAAAAGGTACAATAAAATTAAGTATTAGTAATTAAGTATTATCTTACTCCCAGGGTACGTTTGATATCATTAATATTAAAATTTGAGGGGCAGAAAATCTCAGAAACAGAGTGCTGTGTGCAGTTTGAGGTTGAATAGAGGCTCTGTTTGGGATTTTAGTTGACTGCCCAACACACTTCAATGGCACAAACCCATTTCCTGTCATGGGCTGATGGGATTGGTCACGCACTGCTCTGACATCACGAGTGAGTGTGTGAGTGGTTCGAAACAGAAGACAGGTGCAGTGATCTTAGCAGATGTAGAAACGTCTCTGGCGTTCGTTACTACGGAAGCACACTTTCATCTGAGGCCTCGATAACCACACCTGACGTACGCACAAACTTACTCCCACCAACTGTCAACTACAACGGTGGAGGATAAAACAGGTGGAGCTCTACATTCATTTAACATATCGAGAACTGCTTTACAATGCATTTTCAGAGATGGTAACCCTATTGAACAAGTTCAGACTACTGTCATCCTCCAGTCCAAAGTCTGACACACACCATCCGAAGCATACTGCGCATAAAAATAGGAATCGCATGTTTGCATTTTGGGAAGATTTTTGTCAGAGCATTTTTACTAATCATTGAATTACCAAGTTTAATTTCTCCATGTCTTTTTTTATTGGTGTACTGTCTGTAAATGGCACGTACATTTTTTTTAAAAACTGTGCTTGGTAATTTTATGCCAAAAGTCAAAGGTATGTCTACCATTTCTGCAGAATTCCTTTAAAAAATGAATAATTTTAATGACACATAGCACGTGAAAAATAATTGTTTGTAAACGTCCCTCATTCCAGAAAATCCAGCAAAATCCATTTGAGCCTGCTTATTTTTTACAGCCCCAAACCTTCCTCTGTCGGCCGAGCTAAAGCACGCGTTACCCTCAATGTGTGCAGATCAATTTCACAATGTTATCAAGTGCCTATCAGCCCCATTTATAGACACCCGTACAAATATTAACAGTGTGCCCGCCGTAACATGTCTGGCCCTCCACAGCAAACGTCGAGTTTCAGTCCTGCCCAAATGCATACACACTCCTCCAGCGCTAAAAGAGCCTGTGTTCTGTCTGTCCAAAAGGGAACATATGTTTCTTTCTTTTCATCGTTAAAGAGAGAGAATGAAGAGAGAGAGAGAAGGAAGGAAGCTGGGCGTATCAGTCAGTTGATCAGTGCAAGTATGAAAGCTGAAAGTGTGCAGAGAGGGCCTCTGTGTACACATACTCCATGTGCAGAAAGTACCGAATCCAATGAATGATGACGATGGCTATACTTCTTATATCCCAGAACTGGTAGTGCATGGGCAGGATGGTTTTACTCTAAGAGCAACGATCAAACTTTAAGTAATGCTAAAACAGTTAGTCAAGATAAGGAAGACATAACATTAACCAGTTTGGTCATTTGTGGTTGTTCTTTTTACACTGAATTCTGGTGAAAAATAGCTATTGTGTGTGTTTGCATGTCAATCTGCGCATTATCGGTGTAAATTAGTCAGGGGTCATTTATGAACATTTAGTTGTCACATGACAAATGAATGAAAGACTCAAGAGTTGAACTAATTTTTTGAATAATTCATTGAATCATTTACTCAACCGATTCATTCGAAAACATTGATTTGTTCAAAAATAATCGAGAATTATATGATAATCGATAATGTGTTTACATTGTAAATATATTGTTTATATAATTTGTATATAATCTGATATATAATATAACCTGACAATCTGATAATGCTTCTTCATTTGTGACTTGACAAATTACATTTCGGGACAAATTAATCTATGCTGCATGAAAAATAACACACAACAACCCAAAACATTAAAATGAGAATTTGATTTGAACATATTTATTAAGAGGCTGTGGTGTACATCTATATCTCCATCATACAGTGTCTGTTTGTGTTCATCCCAGTCCATTTCCCCATGACATGTGTGTGTATGTGTGTATGAGAGGGATCCACTCTAATTAGTGTGTCTGTGTGTGTCCTGTGGTTATGATATCATTCTCACAAAAAGTCAACATTCCTGTCTAAGTGCCCCCTTACCTATGAAATATTCATACATCCATAATAATTCAGACAGGGTGAATGTAGCCAGGGCAGACGTAGGGTTTGACCCCGCAGCCGTACAGGAGAGACACGGAGAGCGTTTAACTCGGTGACTTTACAACTGCATTAAGAAGATATACAGTATGTCACAGTAAAGTGACTTAGGAGTACAGCTTTAAAACAAAAGCTTACTAAAAGTTAGTGCATGAGGCTAAAAAAAAGTCATATTTATGACTATGCATTGCTTTTGACTGCTCTTTTGTGCCATGTAAAGGAGATATCAGTTGTTTTGCATTTAAGTATAAACTTTATCTCAGATTTTTCTCCTGAAATGTGTTGAGAGAAATAAAAATAGACACAAATGAGTCATACAGTAAAACTAGAAAACTGATGTGGATAGCAGCTCTTATCAGTTGAGGATTAATTTGATGTTGATTGCAGATTTTGGAGACATTGTTGAGAAATTTTCTCAAACACTTGTGAGAATTATTATTTTTCTTGAGAAAAAAAAGTCTTTAGTGGTTTTCTATTTAATCTAGATTGCAGTCTAGGAGAAACAACTGAGAATATTTTTTTCTTTCCTCTGGGATTATGTGTTTGTTTATCTCACACTTTATAAACAAACCAAAAAGTACCAAAAAAAATGACTATTTGTCATTTAGATCGAATGAGAGAGGGAGACAGTGCATGGCAACAAATGGAGGGAGCGATAAACTAACAGAAATATTACCCCAGGGGTAAAGAAAAACGTGGAGTGATGCATTGCCCTTGGGTGAAAGAGAGGGCAAGAACACACAAAATCCATATCACAGCGTCTGTTATCTCTCTATATCTGAATAAAACATTCAAATACAGCCATTACTCCACATTAAAAACCACAAAATGTTCACATGTTCTTCACACAAGCCACTGATAGTCACATTAAACTCATCCATTAGAGCTGACCAGACTACACATATGATGATGATGATAGTGTGTGTGTGTGTGTGTGTGTGTGTGTGTGTGTGTGTGTGTGTGTGTGTGTGTGTGTGTGTGTGTGTGTGTGTGTGTGTGTGTGTGTGTGTGTGTGTGTGTGTGTGTGTGTGTGTGTGTGTGTGTGTGTGTGTGTGTGTGTGTGTGTGTGTGTGTGTGTAATGGCTATTGAAGTGGGATGACAAATTATTGTCAGTGATAAACACACACACACACACACACATTAATAGCAAGGTATTTCTTGGTGATTTCCTATGTGGTTCATCAAGCATTACATGAGTCACAGTTGAGTACACAGCTCTGTCTGAAAGCCATAAGCTCGTTTCCAGACCATTTTACACAATATTTGTGTTTTTTATGCTTATTAGAACATGTTAGTTTTGTGAAATGCTAATGTCAAACTTTATTGGAATCATTTGTGAGTGTGCTTGTTCCTATGTGAGTTGCTACCTATGTGAAGTGTTCTCAATCAGGTTCCATAAGTTAGTTTAGTATATCAAGGCAGCTGCCTGTGTATTTTTAATTGCTATATGAAAATATTTCCTTTTTATAAAGAGAAAGGGTGTGTTCTGTACATTAATATTATGGAAATTATATGAATTATCTATGAGACTAGTGTGACAACATTTCTTACTGACTTGGTAAATTTCATGTAGTATGTGCATGATACCAGAGAGGGAATGTTTATAGTAATGCATAATCATATAGTTTATTTGTGCTTTAACAAGTTTTTCTGGCTTGATTTATTTTCAAGTGTCTTTACTATAAATTGTCTTTACAAAAACTGAAAAAATGAGTCAAATTCATGTTCCGGTTCATTCTCATTCTAATAACCCATTGCATTTCTCTCTGCAGGTCACCGTGTGAAGCCGGACGACCCTCACAAGCAGTTTTCCGATCGCCTGAGCGACATCGAGCGCTTCCAGAGGGCCAGTCTGAGGATGAACCCTGGCAACGGGACCGCCCGCCCCCACCAATCCCATTACAGTCCCTCCAGCACCACACAGATACCAGGTGTGTTTTGTCCCTGGATGCCCTACAGATCCTGTGTATGTGTTTGTTAGAGTCAGACGTTAGCTCGTCACAACAACTCGCACCTCGACGTCTGGAATCTAGCAACCCCTCTCGATCTCGGCTCCCACGTCAGCGTGTGTGATAGTGGGCGAGGATACGTTCTCAGACGCATGTAAAGACCTTTGAGCATGATGTCTGCTAGCAAAACAGCAAAACTCTCACACTCTCCAAGGCACGTATGCACTTCGCTTACAGTCTATCTTTTTTATTTTCTGTCCCTCTCTCGCTCAAATAAACATACACACCCAGGCACTTTTCCTACCCCACCCTTCACTCCTCCACCTGTTCTCATACGCAGCAATGTGTGTGTGTGTTGCTGAAATGTGCTTCTTTTATTCATTCTTGTTTGCTCACTGTTTCTGCACTGTAGACTGAATCACTCACATTTCTAAAGAACTCAAACTGGTGTGTTTTTACAGCCATCTGAGCAGTCGTGACTCGCGTTTCAATCAAACTCTCATAGTCGCACAGTCTTTAGCTAAGAAAGATCAAGTGTTTATGAGCATTTTTCAACACTTAGGGTCGTAAACTTCTGGATTTATTCCTTACTACTCTCGATTTGTAAGTTGGATAGTGTTTGTAAGCTGGATACACAGCGAAATCTTGTATATCAAACATCAGATATGTTTTGATTGGCTTTGAGTTTGTCATTTCGTTAAACAATTTTGCCTTTTTTATTTGTTTTTGTTTGCTCACTGCATCTGTAGTGTAGGCAGAATCGCTTATATTTTGTAAAAACTCAAACAGAGTTGGCGTGTGTTTACGATTATCTAAGCAGTCGTGACTCACATCTCTCTACGATCCATCAAAAAGCGAGAAAGACCAAATGTTCCCGAGGGGCATATCACGGGTTGCAGTTCTTTCATCTTTCTTTTATTCTTTTGACCATTCGAAGTCAAATACTTTATAATATATCATGAGAATAATGAGAATTATTCTAAAAATATGTAATAATTATATTAAGAAAAATATATGTATTATAATGCTATAATGATAATTTTATATTAGTATAAAATATGGTTAGTTAAACATTTAAATATTTATGCATAAATTATATATATATATAACAGCAGATACATCATTTTGTTGGTTTTTCTTTTTATAAAAAAAGTATCTGATTTTATCTAATTTTGTTCTATTTCAAGGCATTTAGACAAACAATACCTTAGAACATGATGTGATGGTCAACCGGAACCCATAAAAGTGTGGTTTCTTTCGTAACCTTCATTATTTATGAGTAGTTTATCCATCATAAGCTGTTGAATTAGAGGCGCTGGTGTTTTTGTTTGGGTTATTTGGTCAATTCCTCCATCAGATTGACCTGAATTCTGAAGGGCTCTTACACAAGAATTCCTTCAAAACCAAAGCTGTGACTCATCCAGAGCTCAGCGCGAGAAGAATGGGAGATTTACACTTACCGCATCAGGAGTGTGTGCTTGAGCGGGTAAAGTACGTCTAGTATCCATATCTGCAGGTGGATTAGGACAGGAATTATGTCTTCATGGAGCTGTCAGAGCCCAAGACTGCCGACACACACATTTCTAGCAGACATAACACATTAACAGAGCTTTAGCTGTCGGGAGACTGCGTGTCTGTCACTGCTGTAGGCCTGTGTGTGTGTGTGTGTGTGTGTGTGTGTGTGATACATCAAAACCTTACTGTTATGTCTGATATTAACACTGTCTCTCGTATCGTCCCAACTTCATCTTTATATCTAAAACTGAACACACACATATTCTGTCAGACAGCTCTGTGTGGTGTGAGGTTTGCAGACAGACATGTGTAAGATAGACATGTTTAATCAGATTTATTACCTTCATCACACAGTAATTAGATGGTCTCTCATTCCACCTGAGTGATGCAAACTGTCTGTGTGTGTGTGTGTGTGTGTGTCTGGTGTTGATTGCATCATCCCGGAGTCTTGAGGTTAGCAGATTGTTGATGACTGTAAACAGATATTAAGTTACAAAATTCACAGCACAAACACAGACATGGTTCATAGTTAAACAGATTTGTCAAAGCACACAGCGCCGTCCCACAAACACACGCACACACACACACACACCTATTGTCATGCCAGAGGAGCAGGGAGGCGAATTAAAGTTGGCATTAGTTAACATGCAGCAACTTGCTTCAGATGAAAATAAAACGAACAAGGAATAAACAAACGAAAACGGTGATGGAGTTCATTGAAGAGAATAAAAGTACAAGCTCACAGAGATGCGGGCAGAGCTGTGTGTGTGTGTGTGTGTACTCATCCGCTCATGCGCATCCCACATCTGCGAATATATCTATATATATCAAATATATCTGTGAAATTAATATTTTAGGAAATGTTCTGTCACAAAATAATGGCAAGCAGTATAAGACTGTGTGTGTGTGTGTGTGTGTGTGTGTGTGTGTGTGTGTGTGTGTGTGTGTGTGTGTGTGTGTGTGTGTGTGTGTGTGTGTGTGTGTGTGTGTGTGTGTGTGTGTGTGTGTGTGTGTGTGTGTGTGTGTGTGTGTGACTTCAGAGAGCTTTTGAGAGTTTAAAGGAGGTGTGCTGAAAGATCTGACATATAACCAGACTTCATGATGGCTGTGTTTGTTTTTGCTGGTACTGAGGAAAGCCTGCATTCTCTCTCTCTCTCTCTCTCTCTCTCTCTCTCTCTCTCTCTCTCTCTCTCTCTCTCTCTCTCTCTCTCTCTCTCTCTCTCTCTCTCTCTCTCTCTCTCTCTCTCTCTCTCTCTCTCTCTCTCTCTCTCTCTCTCTCTCTCTCTCTCTCTCTCTCTTTCTCTTTAAATGAATCTGTACATTGTTTATTTGATCTATTTGATCAATGAGTTAATGATTTACATGATCAGCCTGCCTGAACTAATTCACTAGAACAAACTGATTCAGTAGTTCAGTCAATCTACACTGCTGTTTGTTACTGTCATACTATTCCTTTCAGAGATGCACACATCTTCAGTTACACACATATTGTGCTGCTCACAGACAGTTCCTGTGACACTGCTTTAATAGCAGTAGAGATCTGTCTGTTATTGACGTTGTGCAACGGCCAATCAAAATATTTGAGTGAGATGTTTATTTTCAGCAGAAGCACCAGCTGCGACCTGAATAAGAGCATTTATACTGAAGAATTTATCATTGTGCAGAGAAAACCAGAGAGAGAGACTGGGAACAGTGTGCTATTAGTGGTGTTTGCTAAGGCAAGCATCATTATTACTATTGCACATACTTAAGGATATAGAGAATTATTCAAACTCCTTACCCTTAAACTCTGGTGTGTAACATGTCCAATAATGCTTGCTGAGGACATATGCGCTTGTATTTTTGGATCTGATCTGATTTATGACTTTAAAAATAAAATGATCAAATTGAGTAGACTCTTATTAAAGGAGGGACTCGGGTCATATCTAGAGAATAGCATATGACCTGGGTAACAATAATCCCTCCAGAACACTGTAAAAACCACGACTAGCATCAGCTGGCAAGTTTTGCATGGACAAGCACCACTCATATTTTTCTCCAAAAATGTAAAAATGTAGTTGCATACGTCTCATATCTCATACGTGTATGTGTGTGTTGCAACGATTAGCTTGTAACAACTATCTCATCTCGGACTGAGAGCAAACAGGATTTATTTGCATGTCAAATTGGCAGTTCAGTGCGCTGACACACAAACACACACACACATACACACACACACACAACTCACACACACACACACACACACACAAACATACTCTATATTTCCCAAAGTATCTTATTTTAGACTCGTGCAGCGACTGTGTTTGTGTGTGTGAGACAGCTGCGTACTAATGCTGATGGAGTGATTTAACAGCTCATACACACACGGCATCACACGCTAAAGATAAGATATATGATCACACACACCTTTAACAGACACCCAAAATATCATTCCTCGTGACACGCTGATACTTTTCTTGGCTTGTCAGCAAAACAGAAAGATTTCAAAGATATCTACTCATACCATGCATTTTGACAGATGGAGCTCTAACGTGTGGGGTGTGTATGTGTGTGTTGTGTGTCTGTGTGTCTGTGTGTGTGTGTGTGTGTGTGTGTGTGTGTGTGTGTGTGTGTGTGTGTGTGTGTGTGTGTGTGTGTGTGTGTGTGTGTGTGTGTGTGTGTGTGTGTGTGTGTGTGTGTGTGTGTGTAACGTGACACCAGCATAAGATTTCATATTTGTTTTTCTTAGCACCTTTGATGAAAACACTTGCAACTCTTTCACACTGAGCGTGTGTGAACAAATTCACTCTGTCGCAATCCTACAAACACACACAGATAGGGCTGGGCGGTTATAATATTCACTGTTTATTCGTGATGATTTTGCTGCCAAAAAAAAAATTAAATTAAGCAACAGCATCTCTGGTTTAAACTTCGTTAGCAAAAATGATGTTGGTAAGTCTGTTTCGTTCGGTGAACTGATTCAAAACCGATTCAACAATGATTCATTTTTCTAAAATTCTAAAATGTTTACATTTAATAAAATGTTCAAGGAAAATATGTGTTGATAAACATTGCTGTTTGTTATTGTCATATTGCTGCATATAAGTGAAAAAATATTGTTTTATTATTTGTCAATTTAAAAAAATGTAAATAAATAGCAAATACATAAATATCAATATACAGATATCTTAAATATTGTCAAAAATGTATATAGAATTTTCTTTTAACTGCATATACTTTTAACTGTCTATTAACAGCGCTTTATTATTTATTACATTAATATTTATGTTGTTTTTTGATATTTTATCATTACGTGTTATTATATCCCTGCATATGAAATATATGATTTTATGATTTTTTAGTAATATCACATCGCTTTATTATTAATTTATTTATTTTTGTATTAATATTTTGGTTTGATACATTTACAAAAAATTGCAAATATAACATATGTGTGTGTGTGTGTGTGTGTGTGTGTGTGTGTGTGTGTGTGTGTGTGTGTGTGTGTGTGTGTGTGTGTGTGTGTGTGTGTGGTGTGGTGTGTGTGTGTGTGTGGCGTGTGGTGTGCGTGTGCGTGTATTGTATGTATCTTATAGATTACCAGTTGACAAGTGATTAAATATGTATATGTTTTTGTTGCAGGATTATGGCCAGATCAGATGGACACTCCTGCACTGAAGACATGCAAAGTGGAAGATGACTTACGCTGGTCAGGTAAGAGACTTTACAAACACACACCAGTACACATTATGTCCATAAAGAATAATTCACACAAAGATGTCGTTCCAAACCCTTTTGACTTTCTTTATTTTCTTTTTGTGGATATCTATTCCATACCCACACATCTGTTTTTAGCGTAAATGTTCATTGGTGCTCTTTTATGTTGTTATTAGTTGAGTAAGAGAAATGATCACTGTTATATATAGATCACCAAAAACACACACACACACACACACACACACACCACACACACACACACAAACACACACACACACACATACACCGTTGTCCTCAAATTACTTATTTGATATGCAGATGTGTGTGGGTGTGTTGCAGTCCTAATGTGTGAATCATGATATTAATGATCCAATCAAAATGCAGCATTTTTGTGGAGGGGCTGAAATAAACAGAATGTAAAAAATGATCTAGTTTCGTTTTCACACGCACACACACGCATGGACCCAGAAACAGCAATAAACATTCTCTGTGTGTGAAATACACACACACACACCCACCTGCTTTGGCACATACACACATATAAACACTCTCACTCGAAAACATTCACACAAACTCTCGCTGCCATGGACACACAGCCACATACCTGGCGCTGGCATGGTTTTCCTTCCCCGCGGCGACGCAGAATTCCTGTCCTTGCTGTTCCCGCAAACCCCAAACATCCAATCCAGCTGAGTCATTTTTACCTCCACCACACACAAACACCCACCAGCCCGTGTGACATTTAAGTTATAGCTTTCTTTAATTGCACTTTGACTGATTTATTATTCCTAATAGACTTGCAGTTTGTCAGAAGGCATTTTTTAAACACCAGATGGCAGTTTCATCATAATTCCTGCTCTGTAAAGTGAGGAAAACGTTTATTAAAGGCCACATGCACACTGCAGCCAAATATATGTTTTATGTTTCATATGAGTGTTTCATTTCAGTCTGTAGTTATTTATGGTAGTGATTTTTTTCTTATGTATCAAAAATAGCACAAAAACTTGTCAATTATCACAAGATAATTCAGGATATTCACTCCTACATTCAATCGTGGTTGTCATTCTTTGCAGTGTTTACGTGGCCAAAGAGAGTTTTAAAACTTCATTCAGACAGATTTTTTACTTATTTGGAAGATAAAATTCAATTTTAGAATTTAGATTTTTGTTCTAGAACCCCAAATATGGAATCATGATTAGATCAGATCAGATCATATTATTGCAAAGTTTACCAGAAAATAAACTTGGCAGAACTTGATGAGAAATGTTTGAGTTCATATTGAGATGTCTGAGCTCAGCATGAGACGTGTTTGAGATTGCGTCTGAAACTTTAGAAGAGACTACTGTGGTCTTTTTCTTATAGAGTTTCCTTTTGCTCTCCATCTCAATGCTGTCCATGAGAAACAATGTGATATGAAGTAGATCTAATTGGTGCTTTCTCTGTCGTGTTGGTTCAGATGGCATGCGTGAGTGTAATGTTGACTCACCGCTCTGAACTGCGGCGATCAAAAACGCCTAAAGGACTAATGAGATCCAACCGTTCTTATATTTCATAATAATTGCTTCCGAAAGAAGTGAATATTGATTCCTTTCAAGTCCTAGAAAAGCAAAAGCTGCTTAATAATTGTGATTTTTGGATCAATAATAATACAGTCATTTAAACAAATGGGTTTTAGAGTCAACAAGGTCAAAAAAAAGAAGCATTCCTGATCTATTCACAAGTGTGTCTCTCATTGTGATCCAGGTCTTGAATCAATGACCTGATTTGTAAATCTCCAGTACAGTATCAGATGTTTATGAACGGTAACCTGACCCGTCCTGATGTATGAGATGGCAGCGCGGCACATGTCGGAGATGAGCTGGTTTGCATGCGACGTGCTGTGTTGTCTTATGGACTACAGCTCTAACATAAACACACAAGATCTACATGTTTGCCTGCGTCTCGGGTTCTCTGCCTGTCAGAGTGATACGCCATTACCTTCAGTTATCATTAATCAACATCTAGTGCAAACAGTGAACTACTTTAACTACTTGGAAAACGAGGCTATAATAGTATTAGCTTGAAAGTTACTCTACCTGCATTTACAGTGACCCCAAAGGACACTAAAGTCACACTTATAATAGATATACACATATATTGACACAAAATGAAGATCTTATGGTTGTCAAACGTTAGTGGAACATGTCCATAGTGTGCAACAACAGTTGGTTAAAAGTAATAGTTTGGGGCCACTGTATATTTGACAAGTTGTAGCAATAGTTTGTTTGGTTCCTGTGGGTTTGTTTCACCAGTTGAGCATAAAACCACAAAGTAGAAACTCAAACCATGAACAAGTATGCATGTCTGGGATCCACATTATTGAATGATTGTTTGATATGTGGTATTTTTCATATCCTACATTCTGACGCAAATATACAGGATTTGATTAGATTATATACAAGTATATATTTCAGTCTTTATGTCTTCTTTCTCTCTCCTGGCCACATGATTTGCCTGGTCCAGGTGTAATCCTTCTGTTTTTGCATTGTCATTTTACAGGTGAGGGCTGAGATTTGCATCCTCACCAGAACCCTGATCCTCACACAAACATGCACAATTCCTGCTGACTAGCTACTGCTTGCTCTTCTGTTAACAAAGAAAATCAGCAGGCAAATGAGGCTAACCTCTGTAGTGAGCTGGGTTACACGCTTGACTGTGGGCTAGCTGAACACAGAGAACTGCTCACTGATGGGGGAAGGATAACAGCGCTATTCTAGGAGAATCATACACTGTAAAAAAAGTTAACTCATTATTTTGAGTTATCTTTTTGCATAGTTTTTTTTTAGTTTAACTAACTTATTTCGATAGGTTGAGGACAAGAAAACTTAAAATTTCTTGTTGTCTGGACAATCTAGTTAAAAAAATAAGTTGAAATAACTAAATTGCTAAAATATTTTTTACAGTGTATATAGGGGTCATTCTCAGTCTGCCCATTACTTTTCTTTTGTAAAAATGACTGGTGAATTTGAAAGAAGTTTGATTGACATGGAAGAACAATTCCCTCTCTACTATTCTGACAGTCATCAACAAATATGACTTTATTCATGTTAATATTCTTTACATTCTATTATACAATATTATATTTTTTATTTATATTAATATTGCTTCTGCTAAAAAATTCTGTTAACTGTTTTATTTATATTTGTTTTAGTTTGAATCGTGTGGACAAAAAAAGAGAAATCACTCCCTTAAACGTTGTCAGAAACCCCAAACAATTTACTTTTATATTATATTAATATTCAATATTAATATTGTTTCTGTAGAAAATAAATTCCCTTAACCGTTTAAATTAATATTATTAATATTAAAAATGAATAATATTAATGTTCATTAATAGTACTATTTTTCCTGTATGTTATTTTCCCCATAATTGTTTTTTTTTATCTTTATAATGTTATTTTCATCATTAATAGTTTTTCCACTGATACTAATGTAGAACATGTGTATACATGGAAACACCGCAAACTAAAAGTAATTCTCTAGAGCAGTGGTCTTCAAAAGGGGGTCAATAGTGATTTTTATGATTTTTTTGGTACAAATATCATAAAGTATCTCAAAACATTAATATGGCAATATATGCAAGTTGTCATTGGCCAGGCATAAAATTAAATTCTTAATTTTTATAATAACAAGGGGATGTTTTAGAGCAACCTTCTGGAAACTTTCATGTTGTTAATATTGTGTGAGTCACTAGAGGGAGACACTGATTCTGAGTGTGTGTGTGTGTGTGTGTGTGTGTGTGTGTGTGTGTGTGTGTGTGTGTGTGTGTGTGTGTGTGTGTGTGTGTGTGTGTGGTGTGTGTGTGTGTGTGTGTGTGTGTGTGTGTGTGTGTGTGTGTGTGTGTGTGTGTGTGGGTAATGAGGGTTAACAATGTCTACAGTTTGGGTGTTATATCTGGTTTGCAGCTGTTTCTCAACTCATTTGTCATATTTCCGCTTTTAGTTATTAATCTTGTATGGTGTGTGCGTGCGTGTGTGTGTGTGTGTGTGTGTGTGTGTGTGTGTGTGTGTGTGTGTGTGTGTGTGTGTGTGTGTGTGTGTGTGTGTGTGTGTGTGTGTGTGTGTGTGTGTGTGTGTGTGTGTGTGTGTGTGTGTGTGTGTGTGTGTGTGTGTGTGTGTGTGGTCCTGGTAAACCCTATGTTATGGGGACAAAATATTTCCACAAAGATGGCAATATTTAAAATCCTTGTTCTTGTGGGTATTTTTTTTTCTGTCCCCACACTGTAAAAAAAAAAGTTGGATTAAAGTAAGTTGAAGTTGAAGTAACTTCGAAGTTGAAGTAAGTTACCTGGTTGCCTTAAAATTTTTTGTTAATTGAAATTAAAGCTTTGAGTTAATACAACAAAGGAGATTGGTTTAATAAATAGAAACTCAAAATATTATGTTATCTGAACTACATTAATTATCTAAGTTGATTTGACAAAATCTAAAAAGTTGTGATAACAAATCACGAAAATAATTTTTTACAGTGCATAAGGAAACCGTATAAATCAGACTAAGGGATGTTTTTTGAAAATGCAGAACGTTTTCTGTAATGGTAGGTTTAGAATATACATTTTGAACAGTATAAAAAACATTATGTCGGTTTTAAAACCATAAAACAAAAAAAGTCGCCATAAAACGTGAAAACCGAACGTGTGTGTGCGGTGTGTGTGTGTGCGCGTACATGAGTCTGGCTTTCAGTTGAATCAACAGGAGCTGAAATCTTGAATACTCCTCGGTTTGAATCAGATCCTGGCCCCCCAAAAGTGCAAAAGAGAAAGTCAACACCCCTCTGAGAGAGAGAGAGAGAGGGGGGGGGGGGGGGGCTGAAGTTGAAGATATTGAAATGGCACTGTATGCTTTTCTCTCTCTTTCTCTGTTTGTAAATGGACCCAGTGCCCTAGACAAACGGGGGAGAGACTTTTAAACAAGTCAGTGGCACGCACAGACGGCATTCTCCTCCCTCAGGCGCCTGCATGCCAAAGCCTGCTCCAGTATCCCAGCAGCCCTTGCTCACATGTGGGCAATAAGCAGAAAAATAAAGCCAGAAAACAGAACAAACTGGCAGAAACGGGCAGCAGTTTGTGTTTGTGTGCAGGTGCACAGATGTTTCCCTTACACCTGTTCACACAGCACATGAAAAAACTCAGAGCATACCAGTCTTCATCATCCTCTTCTTCCTCTCCAGCCTCGTCACCTTACGCTTGCACTGTTTTTACTATTTATCAGGCGTTCACAAATTACACTACATGGTTAGATCAGTCTCTTAATAGGGCAATTAATTCTATGGCAATTGATCATCTGATGAATTTGACAGATCATTTTAATATAATGCATATTAAATATTAATATAGTATAATATAATCACATAAATGGTAAAGTCATGAAAATTTTAGATTTTATAATAAATTTATTTATTTAGTTATTCATTTATTATTTAATTATATTTTATTATTTTTAAATAAACATTTCATTTTTTTTTCACTTTAATTCAGTCTTGGTCTGATTTTATTATTATGGAAATTAGTAAAAATGTAAACATTATTTTGTAATCCTAGAAAGCATGGAAATTCTGCTATATTTTTGTTGTTTTAAATTTTGTAATGTAAAAAAATGTGAAATGTGAAAAAAAGATCTTTTTGCAAAATAATATTTTTTGTTTTGATTTTGGGTGAAATTTTCTATTCCTTTTTATGACGTTGCAGTGATTTTTTTTTTTTTTTTTACTTTTATTTGAGCAAAAAAAGTAGATGCATTCTTACTTTGGATCATTTCTGGGTCACAAACATTTTGTATTTTTTTTATTTAATTTAAAATGATTTAATCCGTCATTTATTTGTACATGAAATTGTGTAGATGTTAAACTGTCACTTTCTTTATCTTCAGGTCCGGATCTGTTCCAGCAGAGGACATCTTTCTCGTCTCTGTCTCCATTAACGGCTCCTCGTTTCTCTGATTCACACATGCATTACCCGGGTCCTTTCAGCTACTCCGCTAACCCGTCCAGCACTGGCATCGGTGGTCTCAGCGTAGCGGGTATGCCCACCTCCAGCCGCTACCACACCTACCTGCCTCCTCCCTATCCTGGCAACCAGAACCAGAACGCACACTTCCAGACCAACTCCTCGCCGTACCACCTGTACTACGGCACCGGGTCCGGCTCCTACCAGTTCTCCATGGTTCCCACCGGCGGCACCGGATCAGGAGGCGACAGGTCACCCACCCGCATGCTGACGTCCTGCACCGCGGCGGGCGGAGCCGGCGTCACCGCTGGAGGAAACAACAGCCTGCTGAACGCCAGCCTCGGGAACCAGAGCGACGGTGTGGATGCCGACGGAAGCCACAGCAACTCGCCCACGGCGATGAGTGCGTCGACACGCATAGACGAGTCCGTCTGGAGGCCCTACTGAGAAAGACTGAGAGGAGAGGGCAAAATTAGAGGAAAGGTGAAAGTCTTGCATGTTTGATCGACCGTTTTATGTTTCTTTGTCCTTCTATGACGTCAATCGCTGATCAAATGACCAGAAGTTAGTTCGACAGACTGATGACCTTTTGCTCTGGACGCTTCATACGGTACAGAAACGGACCAAAACTGAAGGAAAACGCAGGAAATCAAGGTGTATATAGATAGAGGAAAAATTATCATAAAAGAAAAAAAGACGAAAAGGCATCCCATAGTAATATATCAGCGACTTTTTTTGTTACTGAAAAAGCTGAACAAACCAAAGAAAAGCAGGTCCTTCATGGACATCTTCTGATGAGCCTGCAACTGAAAAAAGACAATTTATCCAGCCTTACAAACCAATCTGCCTGAAAGCTGTACTTCCCAGAGTGCTTTGCAACCACGAAACGCTGCAGAGATGAAAGCGTTTGTCATGCAGACAGTATGAAAGAGCTTCACGGAGCGGCGGGACCGTGGGACTTTTAATGTGTAAATATACCAAAAATGTCACCCGCGACTTTCAGGTACTTTCCATATTTGCTGAAATAGTCTTGAAATTGTGAGATGTGATCATATAATACAAATGTGGGTCAATGTGAGCTTTGTGAGATGTTACGACAATGGGTGGATTTCAGGGTGAATCACAAAACCTGTCAGGAACATATCCAGGTCATATTTATTGAGAAATGAGAAAAAAATATTTTTTTGTATTCTGACATATTCTTAAACATAATGATGTATTATGCAAAATCATTGAAATTTACAAAAACATAGTCATCATTTTTTTATGCAAAAATGTAAATTTTGATTTTGGGGTGAAATGTGATCTGGATGTGTTTTTGTGAGATTCACCCTTTAGCTGTGGGTTCTTGATTTATAGAAACATAAAACAGTGTCTATAATCCAGAGACAGACAGGTGTTTGAATTTTTTTATTATTTTTTTTTTATGTCTTGCTTTTCACCAAAATCACAAACAATTTGTCTTTGAACTTGTGGAGACTTGTCTTTTTTTGGAATAATTTTAAGAGTAATTATTTCTTTCTCAGTGTTGATCGCTTTTTATGACTTTGCAGTTTCTTAAAACGATTCTGATCTGTTTGCGCTCAGTTTTATGGTTTGTGATTTAATTTATTTGAGCCAAAGTGGACGCGTTCCTATTTCTGGTCGTTTCCGGGTCACAAGCATTTCGTATTTCTTTTTTTTTTTTTTTCAATTTCATTTTTAATCTTTGTTTTAATATAAAATTGGAAGTTGTGCTACTGTAATATATTCTTTCTAAATTATACAAAACAAATTTTAATGTAATGTCTATGTTTTTCCAATGCAGCTTTAATGCACTAAAACATTTATTTAAGATGTTATATGTCCTTGTAAACCACATAATGGAGACATTCTTACCAGATTGGGTTCCACGTGATATTTAGTCATACCGCCTTAAAGGCTTCAGTCCTCCCAAGCCAAAGAGTCCAACAATCACCTGTTGTCATCTATGTCTCTAAAGTGTGAAAAATATGTTGCTCTAAGCACTTACATTATGTGTCTATTTTTCCGACCTTGTTCGTGGAATGACTGAAATCGGAGACAATAATTGGGCACGTTTGAAAGGAGATCAGCCTCGATTATTTGAATAACAAAACCGTGCACATGCTCATACAAGGAGGGTAAAGTGGCCATGACACACACACACACACACACACACACACTCGCGTAACAGGTGTAAGTGAATATTTCAGCCCTTAACCCAGAGGTTTTTCCCATGCTCACACCTGCCGCCTTCACCTGAGGGCCAAGAGCCCCAAAAGAGCAATGGAAACCAGTAGAAAGATGGATGAAGAGAGCCATATCTCCTTTCACAATCAGTGGTCATCCTTCAGGCCTTGTTACCCAAGCAGAAGTGCCCGTGTTCAGCTTGATTCACGGCCACTTTGATGCCTTTATGGCGGCGCTTATTTTCCTTCCCATTGTGCCTCTTCTTGATTATTGCCTAAAGCTGCAGTCTACAGGAAAGATGGATTCAAAATGTGAGCTGGTCTAGTTACAGGCGGGGGTCTTTTCTCTCCTGCGAGGACTTCTGGGTAACAGAAACCCGTGTTACGGGAAACATTAGTAGCGTTTAATAATTCTCTCAGTGCCTCAGTCTGTATCTATTAATGTCTGTGGATATCCTGTCGTCTCGTCATCGTATGTGAGTTCGTTGTGATTGTTGATTATGATTAAGCTGGATAATCAGGCTAAATTAATATTTGCTGGCCCAAAATAAGACCAAAAATGCATCTATTTATTTCCACTATCAATACTGATTTTTTATTGTGTGTTGCATCGAACAGTCTGTTGACGCCAAGGCTCTGTTCCAAAACCTAGTGAGCTTCCTATACACGGAGGCTGTAACCAAACGTGCGCAGCTTATTTATGCCTGTGTAAAGCGTTTAAATCATCCGGTTATTTAAAAGCGGATGTCTATGGGCTGCAGCGAAGCTCAATGTGTTTTGGAACAAATCCCAAATGTTGCCAGTGAAGTGAATATCACTGAGTCTGTGATGTTTGTGATGTGCACAGATTATAATCATGCCGAAAGAGCTCAAAAGCACAACACACTCCTGTAGAACAAATTGTCTTTTTCACTCATTGTACGTTTGTAATTTTGGTTCTGAAATATGCTCTTTTGTTCATTCATTGTGTGCTAATGATGTAGTTTTTTATGCATTTTAATTAAAAAAAGATCAGGATTTGCTTGTGATTTCATTTACTTGTCATTAATGTTTTTTTTGTAATTCAGCCATTGATTTTACAATGCAGTAAAAAAAAAAAAAAAGTTATATAAATTAAATTTCTTCAATATTTCACTTCCATAGTGTCATTTTATTGAGATCGCTTAAACTTAACTTCGCCAATTTTCAACCCGCTTTGTGTTGTTACGATGTCACTGAACAATGTTTAGGCTACTCTTTCTCCATGTTGCCTGGACCGAGAAGTTCATTTGTCAGCAAAACTTTTGCCAGATCCAGAGCTTTTGTGAAAACGGCCATTTCGTTTAGTTTTTCCTCTCCCTTTGGCCTAAAACACTGTTCGATATCATCCAGGTTGAATTCAGTTTACAATTATTTGCAGCCTTTATTTGCTAAACTTTTACTCCTTGAAATCTTGCACCCAGAAACAAAACAAGTCAATACCATAATGACTAAACGTTTGCAAACAAAGTATTTCCTGAAGCAAGGCTAACTCTGGGAAGCGTATTCGATGTAGACTGGAGTGGACTTTTATGGCAACATGTACAGTGCATTATGGGTGTTGAAGTTTTCCTAACTTTTTGGTAAAAGGGAAGACAGCAGCCTTTTCTCTGTTTTCTCTAAATGGGTAGCATTGTTTTTGTTTTTTTTAATCGAATTTATACTGTATAGAATGACAAGTTTTATTAAAAGTCCATTTTGCTAGCGGTAAGTTTAAGGGTTTTAACATATTTTAGTCACTTAAAATAGCTTTAAACGTAAAGAAATTAAACTGCTTCTTCTTTGATAAGTGTTTAAAATGATGTACCCTCACATAACCTGGTTCATAATACTCAAATAATAAATAAATAAATATAATTTGACTACCATTCAAAAGTGTTAGGTAGGTAAGAGCTTTTAATGCTGTCAAGAAGTCACACATCCTCATTATTGCTGCATCAAACAGTTGTATTGTGAATATTACAATTTAAAATACCTGTTTTCTATTTGAATGTAATTTATTCATGTATTTATTTGACTGAAATCTTTTATAACATTATTTCTTTACTGTCACTTTTGATCAAGTTAATGCATCCTTTCTGAATAAAAGATACTGAATTAAAAAAAAATACAGACCGCAAACTTTTGACCAGTGTTAGTGCCCTAGATAATCTGTTTTATAAGTCTTGCATAATATATGAAACCTGCTAAATCTGCTAAACAACTAAATTTATTATAAACATAGCTGAGGAAATACTCATATTTAACCGTCAAGCTTCTTGCATATAACCTAACGTGAAGGTTTGCTTTGTTGTTTTATTTTCCAGCCAACGTTCAAAGTTTGTCTTGTCAAACGTTTTCTAGTTGAATCTGAGTGTGTTTGTGTGTGTATGTGCTTGCAGTCAGAAACTTCACACTTCACACAGTCATAGCTGAGCTCATTCACGCCTTCCAGCAGACGAACAGCAGCAGATCTGAATCTTCACAGAATGAGAACGATGTGTGAAGATTCCCATGGTGTGTGATGGTTCGACCTAGATTTGACGGTCTCAAAGCCCTGCTGATGAACTTCCTCCACCGGTCATGCAGTCGGCAGGTGTTACTCAGGCGTTACTCAGACCTGGTCATTCTGTGTTTTAGGTCACGATCACACTATGGACTTACATAATAGGCACATTTACACTGCAGGGGCTTAAAGGAGTAGTTCACTTTTAAAAAAACTTTTGCTGATAATTTACTCACCCCATGTTCATCCAAGATGTCCAGGTCTTTCTTTCTTCAGTCGAAAAGAAATTAAGGTTTTTGATGAAAACATTCCAGGATTTTCTCCATATAATGGACTTCATTGGGAGCCAAACGGTTCAAGGTCCAAATGACAGTTTCAGTGCAGCTTCAAAGGGCTTTAAACGACACCAGATGATGAATAAGGGTCTTATCTAGCGAAACCATCGCTCATTTAAAAAATAAATAACAAAGTTTAAGTTTTTTAAGCACAAATGCTCTCCTTGCTCTGCTCTGTGATGAGCGTTTGTGACTGTCCTGTTCGAACTCGTTCATCAAAATGAACAAATCTTTTTTCGAGTCATGACTCGAAGGGTCCTAGATAAGACCCTTATTCATCGTCTGGAGTCGTTTAAATTCGTTTCAGCTGCACTGAAACTGTCTTTTGGACCTTAACCCGTTTGGCTCCCAATGAAGTCCATTATATGGAGAAAATCCTGGAATGTTTTCATCAAAAACCTTAATTTCTTTTCGACTGAAGAAAGAAAGACATGGACATCTTGGATGACATGGGGGTGAGTAAATTATCAGCAACATTTTTTTTAAAAGTGAACTACTCCTTTAATGCTCAATTCCGATTTTTTGAAAAAATTTGATTTTTTTGCAAGGCCGTTCACATTTCCAATTAAATGCGACCTTTTGTTATCTCCTGTGTGAACGTGAAATGACCCAGAAGTGACCCGCATGCGCAGAAGAGTAGTCAACGGTACGACGCCACTTGCTGTTTGCGGAAGTAGCTAAACATGAATGTCAACAGTGGAGCTCGTTTAGCAATATTAAAGTTATTTTCCCAACAGAGCCAGCACAATTACAATCTTCTCGTTTAAGAAGAAAATTAAGGAGGAGGAGAGCGTTTGAGCGCCTTCGATTAAGTCTATCACGGGAGGAGACACGTCTGCGGCGGACCATAACAGTGCAACGCGTTGGAGTGTATTGGCTAACTACAGGTGCGTGCTATCGTACGATAGCTAACTTGTTTATCTTCTCATTCCCGCCTGCTTCAACGCAGAATTATGACGTTTGTCGCATATCATGTCGTGCGGGTCGGATACATGTGACCTGGCCGTTCAGATTGAGGTCGCATTTCAAAAGATCGGATACATATCGGATTTGGACCACATACATACCCAAGTGGTCTGGGTCGCATTTGAAAAGATCGGATCTGTGTCGTTCAGACTGTCATGAAAAGATCCAGGTCGCATAGGGGCAAAAAAATCGGAATTGGGTCGTTTCAGCCTGCAGTGTGAACGTAGCCATAGAGTCGTGTTCAGTGAAGATGGTGATGTGTGTGTGTGCTGTATTTCAACAGAAGAAAACTACTGTTGTGTTTTAGGTTCTTGGGGGAACATAAGTTTGTTATTGTATAAACTTGAGTTCGGTAGTCACGTAACAATGGTAATTTCTTCCATCTGTCTCGTTTTAAAGCTAAAACAAAGATCCAGCAATTTGTTGTGTGTGAACTACTCTACGCCGATGATGCTGCTTTATGTGCGTCATCTCCAGATCAGCTTCAAATCCTGATAGATCGATTAGCCGAATCATGTGACAAATTTGGACTCACATTAGCCTGAAAAAGACTGTTACAATGTCACATGCCCATGACTCTCATACATTTACAATCAATGAGACCCCACTTAAAGAAGTTGAAAAGTTCACTTATTTGGGTTCTACAATAACTCGAAATGCAACACTTGATCTTGAATTGGGTACCAGAATTGGTAAAGCAGCTTCTACCTTCGGAAGACTTACTAAACGAGTTTGGCGGAATAAGTACCTGTCTGTCCGAACTAAAGTCAGAGTCTATGAAGCCTGTGTCCTGAGCGTTCTCCTCTACGGAGCAGAAAGCTGGCCAACCTATCGCCCACAAGAAAGTAGACTCACACCAGAAACCTGCGCTGCCGTGCTAAGGCAAAAGACCGTAACTTCGTGTTTGGTCGAAAATTAGTTTTTTATATTTTTGGCACATTCAAGACCTGCTTTATCATGTGGACAAGTATCTTGAGTCAATTCTTTTATTTTTACGAGAAAATGATGGGTTGTCTTAACAGTAACTTCAAAAAGCCCATGAGAAAATAAGGCAGAACACCATAACATCAGTTACGGCTCTTTGGCTTTGTTTTGGAACGCTCATTTTGAGTTACGGTGCTCCTTTGTTTAGACGCGCGTCAATATGAAGTTACTGTGCTGGTGTTCTATCAAATACCTTTCAGATTGTACGGTGTTCTGCCTTTGTTTTACTCTCCATTAAAATTTAAATTACGATGTAACGTGTGTAGCTTACTTTGTACAGCTGCCATCAGTCCCTGTAACTTCTGATGTCCTCAGAGCTTTGTCCTGCACAAACGCGGTCATAACATGTAGTATATCTGAACCCGCTCCATCGACAAACGATAGACTATCATCGCGAATGATATGCAGAGTTGACAGAAAAATGTTACACACGCCGTAGCAGGTGAATACAACAAAGAACTAAAGCCCCGCCTCACCCAGTTCGGTTACCGTGCGCGTGTGTGAGCTCAAGCGCATATGTGTGTGTGTGTGTGTGTGTGTGTGTGTGTGTGTGTGTGTGTGTGTGTGTGTGTGTGTGTGCGACGTGCGTGCGATATCGAACAGTGGAAAGATATAAACATACTCCATAATTTTGTACAGGACATCATTCAAACTACAAATAGTTTGCTTATATTTGTGTACACTCACAATAAAACACAACATTGTGCATTGGTTTTAATTTCAGTTTTTTTACACATTCTACATTGATTAAAAAAGAAAATCAAATGTGTTTTTAATGGTAGTATTATTTTATACAGAAATAAATTATTTATCATTCAGATGAGAATAAAAATAGTATTAATAAATGTTAGGTCATCTGCAAAATGACTGAGTATGAAGAATAGGGAGGGGAACAATCAGGCCTCATGCCCTTCTCACACAGCTCTGATCTTTAAACACACACACACACACACACACACACACACACACACACACACACACACACACACACACACACACACACACACACACACACACACTTCAGTTTTAGAATCAACTTTTCAAAAAACCTTTAAATATTTTACATCTTTTATACATTCGTGGTGTTAATCAACTTTGTTTTATGAAATTCATGTTAATTAAAACCATTCATACTTTTCCAACTATTCTTACTACTTTAACTTCTTGTTGATACATGTGAAGCCATTTTGATCATGAGTCCAATAGGGTTAATATTGCTTACATTTTAAGTGTTATCATAACATTGTGCTATAAAATAGAAGTTAAGGTGTTTTGCCTTGGTATGACCGATTGTCATTTTGTGGGCAATCCTAAGGCAGAATACAGTAACTTCCGAAAAAGGGTCAAAGGTCAAATTTGAGTTCAAATTTTTTTTGTAGATAGGTTAATACAGGTATACACTACAAAATGTGAAAATTACAATATTATACCTATAACTCAATTGTCAGGACATTCAGATAACTTTAAAGTCATTTTTCTTAGTTTCACACTCTGGTGAGTTAAGGTCTTTTGCCTTAGTAGGGCAGTGCGGTTCATCATAGGAAACACCTGGGAAGACAAGATGACAAACGAGGAACTCTTTAAGAGAACTAATTCAGGACCTCTATCATCTAGGCCAGAGCTCGCGAGCCGCGTGCGGCTCTTTGACTGCTTTTTTACGGCTCGGTTCAGTCGTGTAGGCTATACAATCGCTTTTCATTCAACTTTTTTAGAATTTCGAAATTTTATTTAAAAATAAATAGGAATGAATTTAAATGTATTTTCTGAATGTAATTTTACTTTTTAAAATAATATAGGCTATTATTAATATTTTTTTAATTATTTTTAACAGAACCTCAACTCTCGCGCAATTTAACGTGGCTAGCCTATTGTTGACTGACAGGAGCTGCCGCTGTCAGGTTAACGTGAAGTACGTTAGTAGGAATTATCATGGCAGAATCAAAGAAGCATACAGCTAAGCGCAAATATGAAGATGAGCACAGAACATTTTTATCTGAATGGGAGGATTTATATTTTTTTGTTGAACGAAATGGAAAACCATTCTGCTTGATATGCCAGAAGTCGTTGTCGCATTTTAAGGCTTCAAATCTTGAGCGCCATTTCACATCACTTCATTCAACGGTGGCTCGGGAATTTCCCAAAGGCAGTGAACTTCGCAAGCACAAGGTAAACACTTTGAAACGTCAGTCAGAGAAGCAAAGTCAGCTTTTTCGGAAATTTACCAAGCATTCAGAGACAGTGACATTAGCGTCATATCAACTGGCATGGAACATTGCTCGTGCAAAAAAACCATATCGCGAAGGGGAGTTTCTTAAAAAGTGCCTCGGTGATGTTGTTGCTATTCTTTGTCCCGAAAATGAAAATTTGAAACGTTCAGTAAAGGACCTTCAGCTGTCACGGCACACCGCTGAAGAGAGAATATCGGACATTAACGACTCAGTTGAAACACATTTATATTCAGATCTTCAGAAGTGCCGGTATTTCAGCATTGCTTTGGATGAGTCTTGCGATGTTCAAGATAAGCCACAGTTGGCGATATTTGTACGATTTGTGTCAGAAGACTGCACAATTAAGGAAGAGCTGCTTGACATTGTGCCACTTAAAGACAGAACCCGTGGCATCGACCTAAAAGAGACACTGATGGCTGTTGTTGAGAAAGCAGATCTGCAGTTATCAAAGCTAACAGCAATAGCCACTGACGGAGCACCAGCCATGTTGGGATCTGGTAAAGGCCTTGTAGGGCTGTGTAAAGCTGATGACCGTTTTCCTGAATTTTGGACATTTCACTGTATTATCCACCAAGAGCACTTGGTGTCTAAAAAGCTGAACTTTGATCACATCATGAAACCTGTGCTGGAAATTGTCAATTTTATACGCACACATGCTCTCAATCACAGGCAGTTCAAAAATCTAATTGCTGAGCTTGATGAAGATCTTCCATCTGATCTGTTTCTTCACTGTGCTGTAAGATGGCTTTCAAGAGGTAATGTGCTTTCTCGTTTTTTTGAGCTTTTAAATCCAGTGAAGCTGTTCCTCGCAGAGAAACACAAGGACTATCCTGAGCTACGTGATCCCCAGTGGATTTCGGACTTGGCTTTTTTGGTCGAAATGCTCCATTATCTGAATGGCCTCAATGTGGATCTGCAAGGGAAGTTAAAGATGGTGTCTGACCTGGTGCAGAGTATTTTCACATTTGTCAACAAACTCAAGCTGTTCAAGACTCATCTACAAAAGAGGCAGTTAACACATTTTCCATCCTTGTTGAAGGCAAGTGGACAAGCACCAGAGGTTGTAAACGGGAGTACTGCACGGTATGCAACAATGCTTGAAAATCTCGAACAGAGTTTTGAGGACAGATTTTCCGGCCTACGCCAAAAAAGACCACAAATTTCATTTCTTATCAACCCATTCACTGCTGAATCAGACTGTTTAAAAGCCCCTTTAGTGGAAGATGAAGCAGCAACTCAGCTTGAAATGATTGAACTTTCTGAGGATGACAGACTT